>OZ030395.1:29602503-29810003 GCA_964023965.1 Melinopterus prodromus
GGTAAGTGTTTCATTTATTAACTGCCACACTGGCTGCACCCCCAGTATTCCTGCTTCTTCAAATTATATGTATAGACATTTACATGAAATTGTTTGAGACCTGATTAGTAGTACACACACACATAATATTCGTTTGAACCAAAAGGAAAATTAAATTAATGAACATTTATTATCAATAACCAGTTTTGAATATTAATTTCTACACAAATGCATACTTCCCATTGCACAATATGTGTAATAATAATAATATAATAATAACAATACATATAATAATGGATAATAACTGCAGAGATAAGATAAGATAAGATATGAGAGGGAAATAATACAGAAACTGCGAATTTTATTTTGAATGTTTGTTATAAACAGCGGTGGCGCCATCTATTCGAAAAGCGGTGAACTACAGGAATTCCCACTCTTGGTTCAAACAACACAATCAGCACAAAAATCATAGCTTTTTCTGCTTCCAATTGATTTCCAAACAAGGGTGGTTTTATGGAGATTTTATTGCATACATAGGTAGGTGATTATTGTGTGCATGGCTAAAAATCAATGATTCATAAATCTAAAAATAAAATCGTAAGTTACTGCCTATTGTTCAATAATGACTGATTTTAAAAAAGTATTTCCTTTTCAATTATTGTTATGAGAAGTTTTCCCCAATAGCTACATTCAATTCAAACCGTTTGAGCATAAAAAATCTCAAATTTAAAAGCAACAATTGAAGAACAATTGGAACTACCGAAACGCCATTTGGGGTACGTTCTAAAGCATCGTTTCACCGGACCCTTAAGTGCAGAAATTAGTTTAGTAAAACTAAAAATTGATTAATATTTTCAGAATTTTAGGATATATGAAAATTGAACGTCTAATTTTAAACACCAATAAAAATAAAAATTTTCACCACCAATCTAACACCAATCTACAAAAAAAATCTCCTGAAAGGTGCATCCTTATATTATAATTTTATGCTTGGCAAAATGAAATTTATTAAACAACATTCAGGGTGAAATATAAATTATTTATTCACACGAATTTAATTGCAAATTTTCCGTCACGAATCCACTGCGAGTCGTTGGATTGGGGAACGATGTGTCGTCACACAAAATAATATACCTACTTACCTGCATACTATCTCTTTGATGCTGTCTTGGAGCTGCGCAACATCCACGAAGTATTAGTTTCGGCAGAAAATTCTGCTATCCACTCAATACATTTTTTACTAGAAGTAATATCAGCTCATAACACTGTTGTCCTTCAGATTGATTCATCACTTCATATCAAAAATTTTTGGGAAATTTCAAATCAGTATTCATTGTGTCACGTATAATAATAATTAAAGGGCACTGACCACGCCGCCCGAAAAATAATATAGAAATGCGCTTATGCACAACTCACAAAACAAGATGATGCACTACGTATGTAGACAAAACATATCGCTCATTAGCAATGGCAAGGCAAATCATACCCCCTATTGGCAACAGTACATGATCTATTACCGCGGCGACAAAATCTACCCGCGATTAGCAACGTTTGTGCAAAACGTACCAGCGATTAGCAACAACCAATGAGAGACCGTAATTTATGGCCTATTGCTAATCAATGGTAGATTCTGCCTAAATGCGTCCCGGCTATTTTCGCAGTTCGCATCACGTCGCATACATCGCTCGTTTACTTTGTTCGAAGATACGCGCGGACTCTAGTGACGTCACGATCTCCCTTTACCCCTCAAACTGAGAAATCCCCTCTTTGGATAACCTTACTATTTTATAGACCTTGCCACAGAGGTACTACAGACATTGGTAACCTGTATAGTGTATATCTCACCTCTGTGAACTTGGCCCCTCCTTTTTTGAAATTTGGGATTCTGTTTCTACAGATCGTTTGCAATTCGTTTGCAATTGTTTGCACCCTTTTTATTTTCGTTTGCACTCTCACCGTTTCCGAGATAAAATTAAAACAAATTCGGAGGGGCCAGATTCACAGTAGCCCCTCCATTTTCGAAATTTGAAATTCTATTTCTACAGATCGTTTGCAATTCGTTTGCAATTGTTTGCACCCTTTTTAGTTTCGTTTGCACCCCTACCGTTTTCGTGGTAAAATTAAAACAATTTTGTGAAGCGTGAACTTGGCCCCTCCTTTTTCAAAATTTCAATTTTTTTTTCTACAGATCGTTTGCAATTCGTTTGCAATTGTTTGCACCATTTTTAGTTACGTTTGCACCCCTACCGTTTTCGTGGTAAAATTAAAACAATTTTTTGAAGCGTGAATTTGGCCCCTCCTTTTTCAAAATTTCAATTTTTTTTTCTACAGGTCGTTTGCAATTCGTTTGCAATTATTTGCACCCTTTTTAGTTTCGTTTGCACCGTTATTGCAATAAAATTAAAACAATTTTGTGAAGCGTGAACCCGGCCCCTCTTTTTCAAAATTCAATTCTTTTCTGCAGGTCGTTTGCCTCTTTTTGCAATTTTCTATAGCTTTATTACCATTGTATTGCATTAGTTTGGCTCTCTTTGGTTTTGCACCCTTACAGTTTTGGAAAATAACAAAAATAAAAATTAATAAGTGTGAACTAGCTGACACTTATTAATTTAAACACAACTTTATTTACAAGTATCATTAATGGAGCAACACAGTTTGGATAGCAATACACTAAACTTATAAGAAAAATGACAAAATACAAATTACAATAAATTGAAGGGACAATAAATTAACCTGGGCATTAATCTAGAATTTGGGACTGAAGTGCTACAAATTTAATACATATTCTAATGTTTCAAGTCTGTATGTATTTAAAAAAAAAAAGAAAAGCGCATGCACATATACAGCGAGGTATCCCAATTTCTCTTCCTCAAAAATTTTCTTTTAGCGTTATGTCATACTGAACAAAAAAGTCAATGGACTTTTGGAATTTGTTTTTCAACTCCCTTGAAGCCGCTTGAAGAAGTAACACAATAAAGATATTTTCAAATAAAAAACGTATAAACCCAAAAAGAACATCAAAAAAATTTTAAATAGGAAAAGATTTTAGAAACAGATGATGAAATAAATAAATATGTTTTCTTTGTTTTAGCTCAGCCTTTCTTCTAATGCTTTCTCGATGATATCCGTTATTCTATGGGCTTGATCTATAGTGGAATGCTTTTCTCTAAAACCAAATTGTTGATTAGGAATAAGTTCCTTTCTCTCAATGATAGGTTTCATTCTCTTTAGAAGCAGTTTTTCAAAGGGCTTCGATGTCATTGGTAACAATGATGTTTAGCGATATGGTTTGGCCTCATTCGGTGGTTTGCCTAGTTTTGGTATCATGATAACTTCTTTTAGATACGCCAGCATAACAATACCTTTTTTAGATTATTATTCCCTGTGATAACATCATATCCAGGTGCCTTCTTTGGATTCAAGTTTGTCTTGATTTCTCTGGCAATTTCCTTTGGAGTAAGTAGCTGCATGCCTTCTTTTTCGTAGGGTATCTTGGCTCTGATTTGATTTTGTGGGACGGGCAGATTTCTGTTAGATGTGCCAAAATTTCAGCCTTCTGTTTTAGGTCTCTTGCCTAGCTGCAGTTTCTTCGTCTTATAGGTGGGACATGGGCCACTGGCCTCTTGCACTTCCTCACTGCTTTCCACGGCGAGTATTCTGTTAATTTATCGGGTGTCAATTTAGTTGAGAAGGGTTTTAATAAATAATAAATTCCTTAAAAGAAGTCCAACTTAAGGCGTGCCACAGACGCGGGCCATAATAATGATAATTCGGGCCTGCCGAGGCCCCCGTAGTGGCGAAAGATGTTGGGGGGATGTTAAGGCGTGGATTATTATTATTATTATTATTATTATAAATAAAACTGAAACTTATTTTTTTCTCAAAAGTTATTGTCATTCTGAGTAAGAAGTTTCTAATAGACTTATTGGTTTTTCGATTCCTTGAGAAAGTAGAGCTATTTATAACACGGTTTTGTTAATGTTTCAAACGGCTGTAACTTTTAAGGAGTTGGAAAAACAGTAACTCCATGTGTCTTTTTTATGCAGTATGAACTTATTAATAACTATCTAAAACTAACATTGTGCTGGAGAGAAAATGGGATAGCCTGTACATGGGTGTGCAATTCAGATTAATTTATTGTCCCTTCAATTTATTGTAATTTGTATTTTTTATTTTTTGTTTAAATTAATAAGTGTCGGCTGGTTCACACTTATTTACTAGTATTTTTTTTTCAAAAACTGTAATGGTGCAAGAACAAAGAGAGTGCAAGCATATGCAATACAATGGTAATATGTCTATAGAAAATGATTTTGAAATTTGTAAAAAGGGGTTTTTTATTTCTAACTTTATTTGAAATATATCTGAAAAACAGTAGGGGTGGAAACAAAACTAAAAAGAGTGCAAACCAGTGAAGAAAAAAAAAATATATTTTAAAAAGAGGACCAAATTCTCACTTCACAAAATTGTTTTAATTTTTTCACGAAAACTGTAGGGGTGCAAACGAAACTAAAAAGGGTGCAAACAATTGCAAACGAATTGCAAACGATCTGTAGAAATAGAATTTCAAATTTCGAAAAAGGAGGGGCTACTGTGAATCTGGCCCCTCCGAATTTGTTTTAATTTTATCTCGGAAACGGTGAGGGTGCAAACGAAAATAAAAAGGGTGCAAACAATTGGAAACGAATTGCAAACGATCTGTAGAAACAGAATTCCAAATTTCGAAAAAGGAGGGGCCAAGTTCACAGAGTACTATTTACGAATTTCGTTGCTGAACGTTCCGCACCCGTTTCGGCACCCTTGTATGGAATGTAACTTTTAAGCACATTATCTATAATTACATCAACCTATGAACAAACACAAACCAAGAACAAACAAAACAGTTAATTTATTCATGTTTAGTTAGACATTCTAACGAAGGGGACAATATTTTACTTTTTCGTGTTGGTACCGTCGGTAATCTCCGACCGAATTCGAGAGGAATGCGCAGAGTTTTGCGCTCACCACGTGGTCCTTACCAGTCCTTACTCATTGCTGCATGGTTGGGGCAGGGGGACATATTTGTTTTATATTTTAACCTCAACATGGTAAAGCGTACCCAAGCGTAGCGTAACTGCATGGCATTTCGTCTAAATTCTATGGAAGTAAAATAATTTGGAGGTGATACATTCAACAGTTGATACAGCAGCATGAACGTCCACAGTGAAAAATCTTTGGTAGATCTCCAGAGCAAAAGCGCCTCTTTTAGGGAAAGTTTTTGCTATTTTTGCGGCTTCAAGTCTTTGACAAACCACGTTAATTGTTGCCAGGATATGGTTAATTGTGCTGCGACGTCGAGTGCATCCATAGGTAAGCTTTTGGGTTGGTGTATTGCTGCCAGTTTTATAAATTCTAACATGCTTTGTTTTCTTTTGTTTAGTTGATACAATAGCCTGAACGTGCAAATTGAGAAATTCTTGCAAGATCTCC
This sequence comes from Melinopterus prodromus, assembly GCA_964023965.1. NCBI lineage: Eukaryota > Metazoa > Arthropoda > Insecta > Coleoptera > Scarabaeidae > Melinopterus > Melinopterus prodromus. The sequence continues at coordinate 29,607,949 of OZ030395.1, forward strand.
AGAGTAAAAACGTGTCTTCCTGGGAAAGTTTTAGCTGTTTTTGCAGCTTCAAGTCTTTAACAGACCACGTTAATTTTTGTCAGAATATGGTTACTTTTGCTGCGACGTTTAATGCATCCATAGGTAAGCGTTTTGGTTTATTGCTCCCAGTTTTATAAATTCTAACATGCTTTGTTTTCTTGTGTTTAGCTAATGTTAAAGATGAACTTTGCAAAAAAAAAGGTTCTGCGCTCAAAATTACTAAGCACACCCTTGACAACCAATACAGTTTTTCGTAAGTATCTGATTTTTTGGGAATTATGTAACAATAAACACTTATACCACTTATACCTCCGTGTAGGGTTTTTGTTTAAGCGGCTTTTTCCTATAACGGTTTTTGGAATTATGACTAAGTTTCAATTTACAGCTTAATATGTTTTGTTATATGGCCTAAAAATTTATTTAATGTAAAATGTACATACATATTAGTGGGGCCGGTGTTCATATGATTCGTTCAAATTGAACACATCTTTAAAAAATAACCGTACGATACGAATCGCTAGGTTCGTACTGACTTTGTTCGTATGACTTGTACATATTGATTCGTTCGTATGACTCGTGTTTTTTTTTGTAATATAGGGTTAAAACGCAAAATGAATAAAACCAGACGCTGCATTTGGTTACAATTTGAAAGAGTTTCAGAATGTAAAGCAAAATGCAAGTATTGCTCGTCAATAATTATCAATAAAAGTGCGATGTAGTTGTCGTTACTTATTGAAGTCCACCCATCGGTGGTTACAGTGATAGGTAGTGCACACACCATATCGTTATACATTTGTGGCAATAAGCAGAGGCGTAACTAGGGTATGGCAGGCATGGCACCTGCCATTTGGCACCAACTAAAGGGGGCGCAAAAATGGTCCTAACGTATAAATACGAAACCGAAAATAAAAAAATATAGGTAAAAATATGTCTATTAAAAGACGGCATATGAAAGATACGAAACAAACGTCGAAGGAATACCGCACGCCTTTGATTTTTGTTTGTCTGTCCATGTTCTCTAGGCCTCTTTCTGTCTATAAGTGCGATTTTGTTCAGAGAGAAACTCAGAAGCGGTCTTGAAAAGACACTGCGTCAAATACCTTGTGATATAAAACCTGCCTTCGTGAGGCTACAAAGAGTCCTTCAGTCAGATTTGAATACAAGAAATTTTCTTGGTTTATTGAAACTAATTTCTAATTTTGACCCTCTCATAAAATACCACATAAGATTTGCGGAGAGCCGTCATGGATCCACTTAATATCTTTCACAAAAAAATACAGAACGAGTTTATTCACATCATGGCATCCACTGTTTGTGATAGTTTGTTAGAAATAATACGTAAAGCAGAGTATTACGGACTAATGTTTAACTTGACTCCTGATCAAGCTCATCGTAAACAAAAATGTATGAGGTACTAACAAATATGATATACATTTTTAGTAAAAAACTGCTCAGATTAAAGAATCATTTCTCGATTTTATACAAATAACTGATAAAGACGCTGCAAGGTTCACGAAAAGGTTCTAGAAATATTGAAGCAGTTAGAGAAATACGCATGAATTTACAATATTGCAGGTCACAGTGCTATGGCTGGACACAAGACATTGGTATTGACCGCGTTCAAAAGAGGTTGCAGGATCCTAAAATGAACTTACATAATTCAGCTTTAGATTTAAGACCCAGCCCTACCTCGCTTAAAAAAAAAATCAAATAAAAACGTTATTTATTGTTCAAAGTTTATAAAATTTTCAGTGTAACTTCTTTGATAAATAACGAGTTGGGCTGGTAGAAAAATAATATTTTTGGAAAGATAAAAATTAATTTTACTTCTACATCTATGGATTTTTTCAAATAAAAAACATCTAGCCCAATTTGTGATAAAAAGTGTTTTTTATTTAAGTACAATTTTAACCATAATAAACTGTAATCGGTGTTTGCGATAGGCGCCATTTACTCTAGGTACGCCTCTGGCAATAAGTTATTGGAAATTGATTTTTTCAACGATACTAAACGGATAATATTTACTTGCTATCATTTTAACAATTTGCCAATCAATCAAATTGCGCCTTTGGTAAATTGGGCGACTTCAATATTGACTGTCAGGAATAAGAGCTTGCTGGTACCTTGAAGTGTTTGTTCTGTTAATTACTGTGGTTCTAGATGGGCCTCACCAGGCCCATCACCCAGTGTTGCCAACATGGTCATTTTGACCCGGAGACTTCGGGTTTGGCGACCATTCTCCGGGCTACGGGTCTTCAGCTAAATTCTCTGGGTTAACTAAAGGCGATCATCGATTTTTTGAGAAACTGTAGCGACCCGAAATATTTATTAAACATGATAATACCATAATTCTTGTTCTAATCATACAGCTTGCAGTAATTTCCTTTGAAAAACAGGTATTTTTCTCAAATAAAGTAGCACTTATTACTCAGTGTTCACAACAATTTAATTTTACTTTTTGAGGGCATGTGAGAAACTTTGAAAGTAGCAATTGTAGCGTTTTTAGATTTTGTCATATGTCTAGTGAATACAGTAGGAATTCTGTAGCGGTATGATGAACGCGGAAGATTGTATCTTGCCTCGATGATCATACACTGAGACAATTCTAATATCAAATATGGCTATCTAAAAGATGGGTATTATTTAAAAGTAGGAGCTTTTCATGTTAGAAATCGACATTCAATAATAATACATTAATTAACAAAATATGTTTTGAACTTTTGTTGATTATTTTAATATGTATGTTGTTCAGATGATAAAAATGTGCCAACAATATGTTTGAGTTTGTCCAAGGCAGTTCACAAAATAGTATCATACTGGTGTGCCATAAAACAGTATTTTTTAAATCATGGAGATGATGACAGCGATACCTTTATTTGTAAATTTTATTATTAGTTAAACTACATATTTACAAAGACTGTAGTTATCATTTTTGACTAGAGACATTTGTCGTTTGTTATGGGGGTTTATACAAAACGCCCATATTGTCGAAATAAAATGAAAATTTAAAATTAGTTAGGGAGCGTGTAGATAATAACATCAAAATTATGCTTGGTTTAGGTGGAAATATTGTCATTTTGTCTCATGTTGGTTGTGTCGTAAAAAATTTGACATTAAAAGGCAGAAACGAAGAGAGGTCAAACTACTAGACATTATTTGAAATAAATGAATTTTCTTAGTAATAAGCATCTAGATCTCATCGTTTTCTACACTACTTATATCCAAATTTCACACCAAAGCGTTACTAAAAAGTATGTGTCGAAGCCAAACATTTTTGTGGCGGCTGTTATTAATTTAAACTTATCTTCCGTAATATAATTATTTTTCTGCGGGTCAGCATAGGCACAATGTTGACAACCCTAGCCTGGTGTTACTGATGTTGATACTTCTGGCATGTTTTTACTTGTTCTGGTCGTAATAGTGTCCTGCGTCGTGGTATCATTGGTTACAACATCTGGATTTAAGATTACAGTATGGTGTTTTGAATGAATATAAATTTAATAAATTTGTCGTTGAGACGCCTTTTGATGATAAAATACAGGAGTAAAACTTGCATTTTGCTTTACATTCTGAAAATCTTTCAAACCATAACCAAATGCAGCTTCTGTTTATATTCATTTTGTCTTTTTAACCCCATATTAACAAAAATTGTATGTTAAATCTAGTTACACAACAAAGCATGAAAACCATTTACCAATAGAAATGATTGTCAGGTAGAGTGTTTCCTACTGTTTCTTTTTGTGTCCCTTTTCGCTTCCATATTGAGCTGACCTTGTGCTCAGCTGCAAGTATATAATGCAAGTGAGCCAGTGTCGAAAGTCAAACACAGGGTAACAGTGTTAACATTGCGAACGCACGCAGCCAGCCACAGCGGCATGGAGAATTTTTTTTTGCTTTTCTTGACCATTTCTTATCAGCGCAGTAGGGTGTAAAAAAACATTTTTTTTTCTAAATTTAAAATTTCATGTTGATAAAATGTCGTCCTTATGGATCCACATATACCACAAAAAAATTGGCCCAATTGAAAAATATTTAGGTCTCCCGCAGAAAGCCTGCAGAAAGTTTACAATTTTATTTAAAAATTTTAAGTTTTTCTTACCTTTTCGTTAATGAAAGATGAAGTGATTTTTCTTTTTCAAATAGACAATAACAATAACAGTTTAACAATAACTTGTGAAATTAATGTTTAGAAGTTTTTAGACACGTTTTGTGGTAGATTATTATCTTTTGGCCTCATGCGGGAGGCATATTTTTTTGTGGTATATGTAGGACCACAGGGACAACTGTCGTAGAACCTGAAATTTTTAAAATTCGAAAAGAACAGTTTTGGTTCACCTTACTGCGGAGGACCTATTTTAGACTATTTGTTTATGTATTTTATGCGATGAGGCAGTTGTGCATATCGGACAGTACCAACTACTTTAACCCCTTAACGCGCACGCTCGATTTAACTCGAGCACACTGTACTTATTATTATGTCTAAAGGGGTTAAATTGGTTTTTCATTTTCTTCAGGTAATTGGTAACAGTTTTACCATTACAGTTACTTATTTGACTATTTTGAAATTTTAATTACCTACTTTTTTCTGCTACTAATTGAATCTTTGCCTACTGCTTTTCGAATTTATATTTTGAGTTTAAGCACTTACCATTTGTCGTTACGAGAAATACTCTCAATTTATTGCAACGATAAATAGCAAATGTTAATCCGACGGTTAAATTGTGCTCAATATACCTACTAATGCAAATTTCTTTTTGATCAATTATTTGGGCAAATTAATTCGAACAATTTTATTGGTTTGAAATAACATACGACAAGTTGGTAAAATTATCCTGATTTACCAGTGATCGCTGATCATTCGGAATTCAATAAAAAACTGTCCAATTAAACTTACGCTGTACTGACGGAAATACCAAGTGACACAAGCATTGTGGCAATTTTGTCTCAGGTTTGACAAAATTGTCAGTTTCTGTAAAATGTCCAACTTATCTCATCAAATTATCATCAAAGATTGATCGACACTTGACATAACTCTAAATACGTAAGCTGTGTAAATCTGATTTTTTTTTAATTGGTTAATACCTTGGTACCTATTACGTTTCTTATAAATTGTTATATAATACGATGTTAGTGAAATTGTTTTTGTGGTGACTTTTAGTTTTTTTACCACAGAGTGAGATCATAAGATATGAACAAAAGTAAAAATTTTGCTATTTGGCATATACAGTATACCCCGTTCAGATTACTCGATTGTTCGGATTGCCGATATCCTATAAAATGTATCTATAATGGGTTAAACTATGCCGTATGATTGTTCTCATTATTGTTTATTTTTTCTTTGTTAAGAAGTTTGTATGTACAGATATGTGTGGAATGATGTAGAACAATAAACGTATTATTATTATTATTATAATCCAAACGGCGTTCGTTGAATGGATACCTTTAATTTTTTATTATTTTGCTCTTATTTTAAAATGGTATCGGCTTTCTGGTTATTTCACAGTTTGGAAAAATAATACACATAGTAAATCCATAATATTTTTTTATTAAACCTATACATAGTAACACAAATAGTGGTAGTTTAAGTAGAACATACAATAGGCTGCAAGCGCTCAAGAATTTTTTTTTTACCAATTCAAAAAATTACTTGAGCACTAAAAAAAATAAATGTGCAATAAATTTATATAAATGTACATCGGAATAGATAATTGTGCATTTATATATTTGAATGTTCCTTTAATAATATATTCGCACACTTAAATAAATAAATATGCAATACAATCGTTATCTCTATAAAAATATAATGAGCAGCTTAAAAATACTTGTTCATTGACAAAAATATATTTCCAATAATGTAAATAAATCAGCATTAGAAAATATAAGCGCATTTAATAATCTAAATTGTACCATGAGAAAACTATAATGCGCAGTAGAAAAAATATAATTTGCATTAAGTTCTGCAACCTGTAGCGTAGATACAGTAAGCACGTAAATAATGGAAACATGGGAAAATCTCTGAGAAGTTGTCATTTTAAAAACATCCTTCTAGACGTCGATTTTTACTTTATCATACGTAGTATGATAAACACCATCGATGTCCCATCACTACTGTACAGTATCACCGTCCATGACATACCTATCTATGCTAGTTTTTATCTACCCCCATAGAAAAAACATCCATGAGGGTTAACTGAAGTGATCTGGCAGACCACCCACCTTGTTTTGTATTTTGTGATAATTTTATAAACGTGTTACACATGATTGTAAAGCATTTTAAATATTCTAATTATATGATTAAAAATTCTGAAAGTTATTACTATGGCGCCCATAAGAAATCAAAAAGTTGAATATAGTCCAGCAAAATCTTGCGGCAATAACATTTTCTGACACCAAAACAGAGTTTAGAGGATGCTCTTATGTAAGAATACAACATTTCGAGTTTCTCTGACTCAATATATACGATGAATCTTACTGGGATACCACGAGTCCCCTTATCTCTAGGTTATGAATGGATACGCGGGGTTGATTCGTCGGTTTTCTAATCTTCTAACGTCTCGTTGCAGCTTCTTTCGGGTAACTCGGGTAACTGCATACACTGCTTTCACCTTCACACACCTGACACCATGTTTTGGTATTGAAAGTATTTTATTTATTATAGAAAAAATCAATAACTGCTTTTACAACTCACATATGACATGTGTTCATGTTGTTGCTATGGCTGCGCATACTCTATTTTAATTAATACAATATTGATATATTGGGTTGCATAACCCTTACAACATCATAATACAACAGTAATAGCAAAGTAATTCAAGAAAGAAAAAAAAAAATAGGATAGTTTTTACTTTTTCCGTAATGTCTGTGGTCCATAAAGTTTTTTAGAAATCAAAATCTGTTTTGGAGTGTTTTCATATTAACGCAACTTTAATCCCATTTATCCGACATCGTAGCACTTAGTGTTTTTGAGATTGCCATGTACATCATGCTCCATGAGACACATGTGTATAAAATTACCGAAACACCTAAGTAATTCTCCAACAGTAACAAATTACCAAAATTTATTTAAACAAATTTTTTTTGCTACGTTATGTCCGTACCGTTTAGTTATAAAAGTTGTTAGGGTTAAAGCAAGCTTGCGTTTAAATATATTTTCAATATAGTGTTAATTTTTTTATGATTCTTTTTAAATTTTGTATGTAAATTTTGTAACCTTTCTTTTTGCTAATATCATATATATTTTTTAAATTTAAAAAAACATGTTTTGCTTACAACATTACTAACATTACTGTTTATGATACACATACGATATTATACTACAAAATTGCAAAATTACTTGGAGTTTCTGACAGTAAATAAAAACAGGAGGTATATTAGTAATTCTGTTTAATACATTTATTAATATGTAGTAAGTTTTATAAAATAATGTCTTCCAAAAATGGATTCACTCCTTATCGCATTAAATTAGCATCACGGATTTATTTCCAATGCTTTTATTTGACATGCTCCTCGAAGGCTAGCTTTTTCAAAGCCAGTTTAAACCATAAACTAACTTCAGATAAACAAAATCTTTATGACCTAAATTCTAATTACTTATTTTGTCTGTTGAAATCTGTCTGTTGCTCTAATTGCGCGATAAATTGGTACGTGTATATCTAATGGTATTCCCCTATTTATCTCACCTATGAGCGCTAATATTTTTGTTTTACATAAAACTTCTTTCTATATTGGGTTTTATTTTTCAGTTTTGACCAAACCTGAAGATATAATTTAATTAAATTCCTGGACCACGTAGTGACTGAAGATACAATCACCAAGGGAACAACTACTCTGAAAGTCTGACTACACATCCGCACAATCAACACAGCTTAATGGGCATGCTAAATACCTTACAGGAGAAGTAATAATAAGGTTTCTTTAACGGGTAAAGGTAGTCCCAATTGTATTATTGGAATGAAAGATCTTGGTTTTCCTTTTTGTATGGCTTTTTTATAATTTGTGAGTACTTTCACCCAACTTTGTGGGCATCATCAGACCTGAAAATAAGTTATGAGGTAACAGCAGTTTTTCATTGAGCACATCGTGCCAAACGAATACGGATAGAACATACCCAAGATACAACAGCCATTTCATACAACAATTTCGCAAAAGAGCGGCAACTCCAAGTACATTATACGTTTCAGCAGGCACTGGCAAGGCTTAGACACAAAACAATGTCCGGACGCGCCTTCTAAAATTCGAGTAAACCCAATGTACTAATTAAATTAAACAAAAATAATAAAATTACCTAAAAATTCACGAGGACACCACGCAAAACATGACAGACGTCTGGCCATTTTCAAAGTCAACAGAGCCAACCAGTCAGTACCGCCAACACAACACAAATATTTTCTCCTAACCGTCAAAAATATAATATCTAAACAGACAGAAAAAGCAATTTCCCTAAATCATTAAACAACCAACCAAATCACAAAAAATATTCACAGCAACAAATAAACCAAACAAACAAATAAATAATTAAATCTGAATTAGTCTGACTAACGGTAAAATAATTGCGGTGGGCCTGCAACCAAACATGCATGCAGGTAACATGAGAGGCCTAGTGTACAGACACATTCACTCTAAAAACTTTAAACAATTTTTACAAAATTAATATTTCTCACAGACCAGTTCTCAAAGACAATAGTGCACAGCCGGAGATGTTTCTCATTTTAAACTACCTACAATTCTATCTACAATTCTTAATTTATCACACTAAAAACCTAACATCGGGCCCTCAGCAAGTAAGCATAAATGCCAGACAAGTCGTCTGTGTCCCGCCGGAAGTTCATAGTGTCCCTACAGGTGTTAATATAGCACATTTCCAGGAACGCCCGTTTTTTATAGTTTTTTTCCTTTGTCAAAATCTTAATGTTATCAAAATCCGCACGGTGACAATTGCTTAGACAATGTGAACACAAGGCAGTGTTATCTCTTTTATTCGTGAAATCTCTACGATGTTGTAAAGTACGCGCATGTAATCGTTGTGATGTCATACCAATATATGACATATCACAATCCTGGCAAGGCACTTGATAAACTAAATTTGACCTAAGATCAGGTGGTACAGGGTCTTTAAGTTTAGAGAATAGTACATTTCCCATCCTACTGGAGTTGGTGGAGACCACCCTAATATTGGGGGAAGAGAGGATCCTACTAATCTCTCCGCAAAGGTGCGGGACATGCTGCAGGGTATGAAACCTAGGGAGTGGTGTGGGTTCGGTTTGGGTTATTGGGTTCTCACGAGGTCTGGAGGCCGTGGAGAAAATGAGTCGCTTAAGGAGTGGGAGTGGGTAGTAGTTTTCTACGAAAATGTCTACAAGTGTTTGGGATGATAGCTCAGTTGTGTAGTTGTATGGATCTCTTGCAAATAAAACTCTCGACGGACCATTGAAACTTAGCTTTAATAACTCACTACATAATTATAATCTATTATAATATGCTCTTGCTGGAGCGCGTGGGTACGCTCTTGCGTGTGTAACTCTACTCTACTACTGTAAAATTGCTAGCGCAGCTAGCGGTGATTCTGGCGCTTGCCCGGTAACAAAATGGGCGCGCAAATTTAAACTTAAAAAATAAGCGTTCTTGTTACGCACATAACATGCCGCCCTCCGTTGAAACAATGTTTCAAACTTATTCATGCGGTAGCAGCACTAATTTGGAACTGGGGCGTTTAAACACTCCACTATTGGTTTTCACTAACACCACTCTCACTCTGCCGTCAGCTCCAGGAAACACTTCTTGGATTCTGCCCAGGGTCCAACGTAGAGGTGGTGTGTTGTCTTCCTTAATGATGACAATGTCGTTGATCTTCAAGTTAGGTGTCTTTCCTTGCCATTTAGATCTCTGCTGAAGATGATTCAGGTACTCGTGATGCCATCGTTTCCAGATGTGTTGAAACATTTGTTGAACCATTTGCCATCGTGTGAGTCTGTTTACCTTTTCATCCAAAATATTTGGTTCTGCAATTTGAGTCAGGGGAGAACCAATAAGGAAATGAGCAGGAGTAAGGGCTATAGGATCTGTGGAGTCGTCGTGAATTGGGGTTAAAGGGCGTGAGTTAATTATCCCTTCAACTTGTGTTAGCAAGGTATTCATCTCTTCGAAAGTTAGTCTTGTCTCGCCAATGACACGCTTGATGTGGAACTTTACTTGTTTTATGCCTGCTTCCCACAATCCTCCAAACTGAGGAGCGTTCGGTGGAATGAAATGCCATTGTACTGAGTCTATCGAGGCCTGTTCTGACATTTCTGCCTGATTTTTCGGTGTTGCCAAGAACTCGTGAAGTTTTCTCACTTCTGCACAAGCGCCCTGGAAGTTGGTTCCATTGTCGCTATATACATTGTTGGGTTTGCCACGTCTGGCTATAAACCGCTTGAAAGATGCCAAGAATTCTGCTGTTGACAGAGATGAAACTAGCTCGAGATGAATGCATTTTGTCGTCATACATACAAAAAGTGCTATATATGCCTTTAAGATTGGAGCTCTCTTCAAATTACTCGCACGAATAAATAGGGGTCCGCCATAGTCAATCCCAACGTTCAAAAAGGGTCGAACTGTTTGAAATCGACACGCCGGTAAATTTCCCATCATTTGGTTGTTCTCTAGTTTTACAGCTCTAAAGCGGAAACATTTGGTAGCCTGTCAGTTATCTGCTTCAAAACAAGACATTCTAGTTCGTTTGTGTACGTATCATTACGAGACCTTATTTTAACCAAAGCTGTTTTCTTGACATTTGTCTTCGATTGTCCGATTCCTCCAATAGGTATATTTGCGGTACTTGACTGTATTCCCAAGCGCCTGAATAAATCCTTGGTTATAAAATGCGTTTGACTCGCACTATCTAGCAAAGCTCTGCAAGATTGCCATTCACCACGTACATCTCTCACCTCAATCAATGCAGTAGAAAGCAATACTTCACTCGGTTTTTGTATATTTTGCAATGTAAAACTTTTCTTCTCCTCTTGCTTGGTAGGTTTCTTCTCCTCTTGAGTGTTCTTTCTTTCAGTCTGCTTGTGCGTTTCAATGTGTATGAGAGTATGGTGTTTTTTATGACACGTGCGGCAAGTAAAGGAAGAATTGCATGATGTTACTCCGTGTGATCCAAGACAATTGAAGCACGCGTTTAATTGTTTTACCGTCAGCGTCCTTTCATCAGGTGTCTGATTTAAGAATTTTTCGCACTTGGATAATGTGTGCTCACCCTTGCACAATTTGCATGAAGCCTGATATTTATTATTTGATGACACGTGTGCGTAGTGCGGTTTTGCACGGTTTTGTTTATCTTGAATAGATACACTCATCGCTTCCAGTGAAAAACATCGCTTCTCCAAAAAAGAAAACAAATCCGTTAACCTTGGAATCTCTTGTGTATTTGTGCCTTTGTTCAACTCCCACTCACGTTGGCATTGGTAATCCACCTTTTGTAAGATCATAAACATTATTAAATCGTCCCATGACTCAGTAGGTCGCCCTAAACATTTTAAAGATCGTAAGTGCTGTTTTGTTTGTGCTATCAGCGCGCGAAGTCCAGATAAAGAGTTTTTTCCGACTGTCGGCATATCGAATAGCGCTCGGACATGTACACCGACCATGTGTTGTTTGTTATCGTAGCGCTCGACCAGTAGCTTCCATGCTTCTTCGTAGTTTTCTGCAGATACCGTGATCGCTGCGATTATGCTCAGCGCTTCGCCCTTTAGTTGCGACTTTAAATAATAGAACTTTTGAATTGGTGACAAACTCTGGTTTTTATGAATCAATGAGTCGAAAATGTCGTGAAAACTCGTCCAATCTTGGTAGTTGCCATCGAAATTGGGGATATTTATTTGCGGTAATTTTACCTTCTCCGGCTCGGGTGTGTTCGTGATATGTCGTATATCGCTCGGTGTACTCTGGTTGCGAGTAAGGTTGAGGCGTTTGAAAATGGCTGCTTTTGCAGTATAGTAGGATTGCTCAAAGATATCTCTATCGTTCTCATGCTCTGGATTTATAACTTCTAGCCTGGCTTGAATTTCATCATATTTTGCCCACAACTCGTCTAACTTTGCATCTCGAATGATAATTTGCTCTGAATCATCTGATTCCAACTCGTTTACGTAGTTTAGAATTCTCGTTACGTTGCCCTTGAGTGTTTTTCTGAAGTTCTTTAGCGTGGTTTCGTCTCCCATGGCGAATATTGTGACTCAACTCAGTAGATAGATAGATAGATTATGACGGAAATAGCTCTAGGAATGTGGATAGGAAACCGACTCAAATGCTTTGAATGAAATTGTACTCACGTTATGGCTCTCGTTGTCTCGTTGCTGGTGATCTCTCATCCGGCTCGACTTGACCAATGTTTGGGATGATAGCTCAGTTGTGTAGTTGTATGGATCTCTTGCAAATAAAACTCTCGACGGACCATTGAAACTTAGCTTTAATAACTCACTACATAATTATAATCTATTATAATATGCTCTTGCTGGAGCGCGTGGGTACGCTCTTGCGTGTGTAACTCTACTCTACTACTGTAAAATTGCTAGCGCAGCTAGCGGTGATTCTGGCGCTTGCCCGGTAACAAAATGGGCGCGCAAATTTAAACTTAAAAAATAAGCGTTCTTGTTACGCACATAACAACAAGCTTATTCAAATTTTTCTGGAGGAATTCCCTATGGCATATTTTTGTGATTCTGTGTTTGCAAGCTAACACCGTGCTAATTTTATAATTCAACGGATGGCATGATAGGAAACTCAGCATCCTGGAAGTAGATGACGGTTTTCGGTACCAGTCTAATTTTATAAACCCCTCAGTTGTTCTGGTTACCACAGTGTCCAGGAAAGGGACCCCCCGGTTCTCATCCTCTAACTGGACAGTGAACTGTAGGTGTCGGTTGAAATCATTGAACGTTTCAAGAGTATTCTGAATCTCTGACGTAGGTAAGCAGCAAATAATGTCGTCCACATACTGGCACACAAAAGCAAACTGAAAGGGTACAGTATCACAGACTCTCCTCAAAACATGGCTCATAACTATATCAGCCACTATCGGGCTCATAACGTTGCCCATAGGTATCCCGAAAACCTGTTTATAAATATTCTCATTATGGGAGAAGTAAACGTTATTAAAGCAAAAACGCAACAATTCGATAAAGCGTGGCTGGGTAATGTTGGTTGTGTCAGATATCAGATGCCAATTTTCAACTAAAATCTCCTCCACCAACCCCAAGGGGATATTGGTGAAGAGCGAGACAACATCAAAGGACACCAGGGAGTGTGACGGTGGTATGGCTCTATCATTCATCATAGTAGCAAACTCGAAAGAATCGTATACACGAAACTGCAGAAAGTCACTAAAAGCCCCAGTCAAAATTCTGGCTAAGAGCCCAGACAACCCCAAAATGGGAGAATCTGCGGAAACAATGATCGGTCGCAGAGGTACCCCAACCTTGTGAACCTTTGGCAAACCATAATATTTAGGGTTGATAGAATTGTATGTTTTCAAAGTTTTGGCTTCTATATCAGTGACAACTCCGTCAGACTTGAGCTTGCTGATAAGATCATTGTGTTTCCTTTCTATAGTTTTTGTGGGGTCCGAGTTAACCCGTTTGTAAACCTCCCCATCGGCAAGCAGATCAGTAGACTTATCTAAATAAGATGTTTTCGCCATGGCCACAGTCACATTTCCCTTGTCAGCTCTAGTTATTATAATATCAGGGTTATTCTTAAGGAAAGTTTTGGTCTGTTTTGTTATACCCCGAAATTCATAGAAATCACCAGTCATATTACTGTTAACATGATTGGTCATGACATGTGTTGCCTTTGCCCTTAGTATGTCTCTCTGATCCGGAGGGTGAGTCTTAATGATGCACTCCACATCCGCGACCAACCGAAAAACAGAGTCCTGTGTAGGCTCAAATGGCAACCAAAACCCAGGTCCCAGCGCCAGAAAGTCTTTGATAGGTGGGGGGATTTCTTTATTAGTAAGGTTAATAAACCATTTTTCATTAATACCTTTAATTTTCTGTGAAAGAGGATTCTTAAGTTTATTCAATTTCTTAATATTTTTCTCTTTTATATCTTTAAACTGCTTTCTGTAATTAATATCCTGATAAGACAAAAATATTTGGAGGGTATCATTATCTACAAAACTCCGTAAGCGGGACAGGACGACTCGTCTCTGATCATACAGTAAACGAAGGCAACGGCAAGCATCATTGATTTCACAATTTAAGAGTCTAGTATTTACCATCTTCATTATGTGTTGCGTTCTTCCAGTAAGGTATTTGTTGTTGAGTTGGTACGGGTCCACGATTTTCTTACTCCTAACTGTGAGAAAACTCGGCGTGACTGATGTACGTCTACATTCCATTAAGAAATTTCTCCTGTTCTCCTGTGCAGCCTGTCTCCTAAGTATGCCGCTAAAATCCTTCATCGTCCGCACGACATCCTCGCCAAGCAACCGCCTTGCCTCTTCATAGAAACCCGGCATCCTAAGATTTCATAGAGTAATATTTAACTGGGCTTATTCAATGATAATAAGGTTTCTTTAACGGGTAAAGGTAGTCCCAATTGTATTATTGGAATGAAAGATCTTGGTTTTCCTTTTTGTATGGCTTTTTTATAATTTGTGAGTACTTTCACCCAACTTTGTGGGCATCATCAGACCTGAAAATAAGTTATGAGGTAACAGCAGTTTTTCATTGAGCACATCGTGCCAAACGAATACGGATAGAACATACCCAAGATACAACAGCCATTTCATACAACAATTTCGCAAAAGAGCGGCAACTCCAAGTACATTATACGTTTCAGCAGGCACTGGCAAGGCTTAGACACAAAACAATGTCCGGACGCACCTTCTAAAATTCGAGTAAACCCAATGTACTAATTAAATTAAACAAAAATAATAAAATTACCTAAAAATTCACGAGGACACCACGCAAAACATGACAGACGTCTGGCCATTTTCAAAGTCAACAGAGCCAACCAGTCAGTACCGCCAACACAACACAAATATTTTCTCCTAACCGTCAAAAATATAATATCTAAACAGACAGAAAAAGCAATTTCCCTAAATCATTAAACAACCAACCAAATCACAAAAAATATTCACAGCAACAAATAAACCAAACAAACAAATAAATAATTAAATCTGAATTAGTCTGACTAACGGTAAAATAATTGCGGTGGGCCTGCAACCAAACATGCATGCAGGTAACATGAGAGGCCTAGTGTACAGACACATTCACTCTAAAAACTTTAAACAATTTTTACAAAATTAATATTTCTCACAGACCAGTTCTCAAAGACAATAGTGCACAGCCGGAGATGTTTCTCATTTTAAACTACCTACAATTCTATCTACAATTCTTAATTTATCACACTAAAAACCTAACATCGGGCCCTCAGCAAGTAAGCATAAATGCCAGACAAGTCGTCTGTGTCCCGCCGGAAGTTCATAGTGTCCCTACAGGTGTTAATATAGCACATTTCCAGGAACGCCCGTTTTTTATAGTTTTTTTCCTTTGTCAAAATCTTAATGTTATCAAAATCCGCACGGTGACAATTGCTTAGACAATGTGAACACAAGGCAGTGTTATCTCTTTTATTCGTGAAATCTCTACGATGTTGTAAAGTACGCGCATGTAATCGTTGTGATGTCATACCAATATATGACATATCACAATCCTGGCAAGGCACTTGATAAACTAAATTTGACCTAAGATCAGGTGGTACAGGGTCTTTAAGTTTAGAGAATAGTACATTTCCCATCCTACTGGAGTTGGTGGAGACCACCCTAATATTGGGGGAAGAGAGGATCCTACTAATCTCTCCGCAAAGGTGCGGGACATGCTGCAGGGTATGAAACCTAGGGAGTGGTGTGGGTTCGGTTTGGGTTATTGGGTTCTCACGAGGTCTGGAGGCCGTGGAGAAAATGAGTCGCTTAAGGAGTGGGAGTGGGTAGTAGTTTTCTACGAAAATGTCTACAAGCTTATTCAAATTTTTCTGGAGGAATTCCCTATGGCATATTTTTGTGATTCTGTGTTTGCAAGCTAACACCGTGCTAATTTTATAATTCAACGGATGGCATGATAGGAAACTCAGCATCCTGGAAGTAGATGACGGTTTTCGGTACCAGTCTAATTTTATAAACCCCTCAGTTGTTCTGGTTACCACAGTGTCCAGGAAAGGGACCCCCCGGTTCTCATCCTCTAACTGGACAGTGAACTGTAGGTGTCGGTTGAAATCATTGAACGTTTCAAGAGTATTCTGAATCTCTGACGTAGGTAAGCAGCAAATAATGTCGTCCACATACTGGCACACAAAAGCAAACTGAAAGGGTACAGTATCACAGACTCTCCTCAAAACATGGCTCATAACTATATCAGCCACTATCGGGCTCATAACGTTGCCCATAGGTATCCCGAAAACCTGTTTATAAATATTCTCATTATGGGAGAAGTAAACGTTATTAAAGCAAAAACGCAACAATTCGATAAAGCGTGGCTGGGTAATGTTGGTTGTGTCAGATATCAGATGCCAATTTTCAACTAAAATCTCCTCCACCAACCCCAAGGGGATATTGGTGAAGAGCGAGACAACATCAAAGGACACCAGGGAGTGTGACGGTGGTATGGCTCTATCATTCATCATAGTAGCAAACTCGAAAGAATCGTATACACGAAACTGCAGAAAGTCACTAAAAGCCCCAGTCAAAATTCTGGCTAAGAGCCCAAACCATAATATTTAGGGTTGATAGAATTGTATGTTTTCAAAGTTTTGGCTTCTATATCAGTGACAACTCCGTCAGACTTGAGCTTGCTGATAAGATCATTGTGTTTCCTTTCTATAGTTTTTGTGGGGTCCGAGTTAACCCGTTTGTAAACCTCCCCATCGGCAAGCAGATCAGTAGACTTATCTAAATAAGATGTTTTCGCCATGGCCACAGTCACATTTCCCTTGTCAGCTCTAGTTATTATAATATCAGGGTTATTCTTAAGGAAAGTTTTGGTCTGTTTTGTTATACCCCGAAATTCATAGAAATCACCAGTCATATTACTGTTAACATGATTGGTCATGACATGTGTTGCCTTTGCCCTTAGTATGTCTCTCTGATCCGGAGGGTGAGTCTTAATGATGCACTCCACATCCGCGACCAACCGAAAAACAGAGTCCTGTGTAGGCTCAAATGGCAACCAAAACCCAGGTCCCAGCGCCAGAAAGTCTTTGATAGGTGGGGGGATTTCTTTATTAGTAAGGTTAATAAACCATTTTTCATTAATACCTTTAATTTTCTGTGAAAGAGGATTCTTAAGTTTATTCAATTTCTTAATATTTTTCTCTTTTATATCTTTAAACTGCTTTCTGTAATTAATATCCTGATAAGACAAAAATATTTGGAGGGTATCATTATCTACAAAACTCCGTAAGCGGGACAGGACGACTCGTCTCTGATCATACAGTAAACGAAGGCAACGGCAAGCATCATTGATTTCACAATTTAAGAGTCTAGTATTTACCATCTTCATTATGTGTTGCGTTCTTCCAGTAAGGTATTTGTTGTTGAGTTGGTACAGGTCCACGATTTTCTTACTCCTAACTGTGAGAAAACTCGGCGTGACTGATGTACGTCTACATTCCATTAAGAAATTTCTCCTGTTCTCCTGTGCAGCCTGTCTCCTAAGTATGCCGCTAAAATCCTTCATCGTCCGCACGACATCCTCGCCAAGCAACCGCCTTGCCTCTTCATAGAAACCCGGCATCCTAAGATTTCATAGAGTAATATTTAACTGGGCTTATTCAGTGATAATAAGGTTTCTTTAACGGGTAAAGGTAGTCCCAATTGTATTATTGGAATGAAAGATCTTGGTTTTCCTTTTTGTATGGCTTTTTTATAATTTGTGAGTACTATACTATACTATACTATACTAGTATTCTCCCATTTTGGGGTTGTCTGGGCTCTTAGCCAGAATTTTGACTGGGGCTTTTAGTGACTTTCTGCAGTTTCGTGTATACGATTCTTTCGAGTTTGCTACTATGATGAATGATAGAGCCATACCACCGTCACACTCCCTGGTGTCCTTTGATGTTGTCTCGCTCTTCACCAATATCCCCTTGGGGTTGGTGGAGGAGATTTTAGTTGAAAATTGGCATCTGATATCTGACACAACCAACATTACCCAGCCACGCTTTATCGAATTGTTGCGTTTTTGCTTTAATAACGTTTACTTCTCCCATAATGAGAATATTTATAAACAGGTTTTCGGGATACCTATGGGCAACGTTATGAGCCCGATAGTGGCTGATATAGTTATGAGCCATGTTTTGAGGAGAGTCTGTGATACTGTACCCTTTCAGTTTGCTTTTGTGTGCCAGTATGTGGACGACATTATTTGCTGCTTACCTACGTCAGAGATTCAGAATACTCTTGAAACGTTCAATGATTTCAACCGACACCTACAGTTCACTGTCCAGTTAGAGGATGAGAACCGGGGGGTCCCTTTCCTGGACACTGTGGTAACCAGAACAACTGAGGGGTTTATAAAATTAGACTGGTACCGAAAACCGTCATCTACTTCCAGGATGCTGAGTTTCCTATCATGCCATCCGTTGAATTATAAAATTAGCACGGTGTTAGCTTGCAAACACAGAATCACAAAAATATGCCATAGGGAATTCCTCCATAAAAATTTGAATAAGCTTGTAGACATTTTCGTAGAAAACTACTACCCACTCCCACTCCTTAAGCGACTCATTTTCTCCACGGCCTCCAGACCTCGTGAGAACCCAATAACCCAAACCGAACCCACACCACTCCCTAGGTTTCATACCCTGCAGCATGTCCCGCACCTTTGCGGAGAGATTAGTAGGATCCTCTCTTCCCCCAATATTAGGGTGGTCTCCACCAACTCCAGTAGGATGGGAAATGTACTATTCTCTAAACTTAAAGACCCTGTACCACCTGATCTTAGGTCAAATTTAGTTTATCAAGTGCCTTGCCAGGATTGTGATATGTCATATATTGGTATGACATCACAACGATTACATGCGCGTACTTTACAACATCGTAGAGATTTCACGAATAAAAGAGATAACACTGCCTTGTGTTCACATTGTCTAAGCAATTGTCACCGTGCGGATTTTGATAACATTAAGATTTTGACAAAGGAAAAAAACTATAAAAAACGGGCGTTCCTGGAAATGTGCTATATTAACACCTGTAGGGACACTATGAACTTCCGGCGGGACACAGACGACTTGTCTGGCATTTATGCTTACTTGCTGAGGGCCCGATGTTAGGTTTTTAGTGTGATAAATTAAGAATTGTAGATAGAATTGTAGGTAGTTTAAAATGAGAAACATCTCCGGCTGTGCACTATTGTCTTTGAGAACTGGTCTGTGAGAAATATTAATTTTGTAAAAATTGTTTAAAGTTTTTAGAGTGAATGTGTCTGTACACTAGGCCTCTCATGTTACCTGCATGCATGTTTGGTTGCAGGCCCACCGCAATTATTTTACCGTTAGTCAGACTAATTCAGATTTAATTATTTATTTGTTTGTTTGGTTTATTTGTTGCTGTGAATATTTTTTGTGATTTGGTTGGTTGTTTAATGATTTAGGGAAATTGCTTTTTCTGTCTGTTTAGATATTATATTTTTGACGGTTAGGAGAAAATATTTGTGTTGTGTTGGCGGTACTGACTGGTTGGCTCTGTTGACTTTGAAAATGGCCAGACGTCTGTCATGTTTTGCGTGGTGTCCTCGTGAATTTTTAGGTAATTTTATTATTTTTGTTTAATTTAATTAGTACATTGGGTTTACTCGAATTTTAGAAGGTGCGTCCGGACATTGTTTTGTGTCTAAGCCTTGCCAGTGCCTGCTGAAACGTATAATGTACTTGGAGTTGCCGCTCTTTTGCGAAATTGTTGTATGAAATGGCTGTTGTATCTTGGGTATGTTCTATCCGTATTCGTTTGGCACGATGTGCTCAATGAAAAACTGCTGTTACCTCATAACTTATTTTCAGGTCTGATGATGCCCACAAAGTTGGGTGAAAGTACTCACAAATTATAAAAAAGCCATACAAAAAGGAAAACCAAGATCTTTCATTCCAATAATACAATTGGGACTACCTTTACCCGTTAAAGAAACCTTATTATCACTGAATAAGCCCAGTTAAATATTACTTTACAGGAGAAGAGTCTTATAATCACAACATTTGTGACTAATCTACTAAGCAATCTGGACTCCTGCGGAACACGTGATGAAGTGTACAATTTAAATGTACCGGATGTAACCGTTCTTGTCAGAACACCTGCTCATCTTACGATGGATATGAGAACGCACACAGAAGAAACTATTTAAATATACCAAATGTGAAGCACATCTATGAAGCATATGCAGCACATTCCTGTCTTACACAGCAGCCAGTAATCTTACAATGAACTTAAGAAGCCAAATGGTGGGAGGCATTTCAATTTTAAATTTCGTGGTCCACCGCACATGAGCTCGCAAACCTGAGAGAAATTATAGGTGACCATGCAAATGCAGTACTTACAATCTGACCGACAAGCCTGGTCACAAAAAGAAATAATAGTACTTGACAATTGTCAAAACTACAAAGACTCAATATTTCCGGTGCTACTTTGTTTCTTTATGGGTTTCTTATTTCCTGATAGTGTTAGTTTCTAGTTTATTAGACACTGAATCAGGATTAGCTTGTTACAGTTGTTCATCACAATTGTTATCAGAATTCTCAAACTTAAATTGTCCTCTTAGGCATCTACATTGTTTCTTCTCTCTCTCTCTCTCTCTCTCTCTCTCTCTCTCTCTCTCTCTCTCTCTCTCTCTCTCTCTCAACGAACAACAATTTACCTGTGGTTGTTCCTGTTGGGAAATGGCAAATTACGAGTAAATCCTTGTCTCAATTTACTCCAAAATCCAATTATAAGTCCGAATAGTTTTGTTATGATGGACATTGTTGAAGCAATCTAGGGCATTATCGAAACGTACTGCTTTGTTAATTCCTCTCTTAATTTAATTTAGTGCCAACACAATGCAATGTCGAAAATGACGGATGCTCTGACTCAAAACTGGCCATTTCTGAACCAGGTAAAAAAAATTATAAATTCGCTTTCACGCTCGTAGAACATAAGGCTATCATAATGTCACTAAAAGAAATTTTCTATATAATAATACTAAATACTATAGATTGACCCACAAATAGGGATACCATATTTCTTCGACTAAAAAAGAGGACACCGAAAGTTTGGAAAGCAGTGGGGGTGTTTGTCATAGGAAGTTTAGTCGGGTAAATGAGGTGTGTAATTGCAAAACTCACATTATCCGTCATAAGCAGTTTTACGAAATCGCAAAAAATGTGTAGCTTGCACTTATATATGTTTTAAACAGATATGCAAAATAGGGATGTATACACAAAACTTAGTTGAAGACACAAAATTCATGATATTGTAATTATTTGTTGGGAGAATGTGAGATTTGCTGTGTGGTTTTGGATCTTCAGGTTCATCTAGGTCGCACTTGTAAAAATCGAGATATAGTTTATTGTTTTCTCTCCAGTCATTTCTATAGTATTTGGACAGAAGGTTGCTGACATCAGTTTTTTTATTACGATGTAAAATATTTATCTTCGATAACATTCAGTTGTATGGGAGTAGGGTTACCAGACATCCTCTTTTAACCAGACAAGTCCTCTTTTTTCAGGGTCATGTCCGGGTCCGGTGTCTTTTTCCGATTTTCCCCGAAATGTCCTCTTTTTTAACAAAATCATAAAATAACTTACCACCGGACAAAAAAGAAGGTACTGTATAGTTTCATTCTACAATTAATTATTTTCTAGGGCGCATTTAAATTAGTGGCGTAAAAAATTTGTTTCTCCTAAACATCCTTTCTAGGAAGTGAATATCCGCAAAAACCGTACTGTTGGAGCGATGTTCTCACGAACATTTTCTGAGAAATGTCCAATTCTTATACGCACTGTTGAGTGCTTGCAATTTGGGAATATTTGTGTTTCTAGGGAAATATTTTAAATAATTATGTCACATTGTTTTAAGTCGTCAGAGACGGTCGTTGTAATGCATCCCGAGGTTATTGTTTAGTGTTTGTTTAGAACGTAGATCATTATTTTTTCTTGTTCTAATTTTCTCTTTGACTTTGGACTTCTGAATTTACATTGAAATTTGAGTGATAACTAATAACCATTTTCAAATTGTTATTTTTTTCTCGAGGAGTACCAATATAAATATTTTTTGTAATTTAAATTAGTGCTGTTGGTTATCAGAGGGAATGGGCAGGTTCACTTCAATAAAACTAACACAGCACTTAGTATTAACTTTTAATGTTAATTTAAGAGGAGGTACACAATAACGTGTTTACCACGTAAAAGCTATATTTAGAACTAAAGACTAATGTGAAGTTAGCAAAGCGTCCTTTAATGAGAGTAAGCATAGGCGCTGTCAATGGTATGGTCAATGGTACAATATGACGTTTCATTTTTGCGTAACTAATATTTTATATGTAACATCCAACAGTCCCTCTTAAAAATTGAACACAAAAAAATAAAATAAACATTTATAACAGCAACTTAACACTATTATTACATGCATTGATACATACATTACAGATACATTAAGGATTAACAGTCAGTTCAGATTTAGTCTCAATCTAATTTCCGAGAACTTCGGTGATGGCAATATCTTCGTGAATACATCTGCTAGCTGTTCTCCTGTAGGAATATATTTCAGAGTTATTACTTTGTTTGCTATCTGCTCACGGGAAAAATGATATTTAATATAAATATGTTTTGTGGTTTTATGATTACTTGGATTATTGGCAATACTAATACAACCATTATTATCCTCATATATTATTATTGGTGTTAATATTTTGAGATCTATGCTGTTTGGCGAACCGTTTAGCCAAACAGCTTCTCTTACGGCCTCAAATAATACCATATATTCAGCTTCAGTTGAGGAAGCTGCTACTGTACTTTGTTTCTTTGTATTCCATCAGATAATACAGTTTTCAAACAGTTTAAATATATGTATAGCCTGAGGTACTCTTTCTGTCTGTTTCGTCACTTCCCCAATCTGAATCTGCATAACCTATTAATAGGTTTTCATAGTTGTTTTTAATATATTTAAGTACATGTTTTAAGCAATTCCAAAGTTTTTGTTATTGTTTTACTCTGATACCTACTTAGGATATTTATAGCAGTGCAAATGTCTGGTCTAGTACACAACATTGCATACCTTAATGACGAAATAAATTTCGTGATGGTGCCTCATAATATTCATCTGAATTTAACGCACTGTAATTTAATTTACATGGTAGAGGTGTTTTAACTGCATTACAGTTAGTCATTGAAAATTTATCAAGAAGATTTTTAAGGTAAACAGATTGATCTAAAGTTATTTGATCTTTTGTTCTTATAATTCTTATACCTCAAAATAAATTAATTTTATTTAAATCGGTCATACGAAACTCCTTCATTAACGATTTCTTAAAATTTAAAAGGGTCTTTTCATTCTTTGATGAAATAACTAAGTCATCAACGTATAAAATAACATAGATATTTTTATTTATATCATTTTTGTCTAGTACATATAGGCACGGATCAACCTTGGAGTTTTTAAATCGTTCAAACCAGCACCTAGAAGATTGTTTTAGCCCATAAATGGCGTTATTTAATTTGCAGACTATCAAATTCTGCTTCCACACCATTTGGAACTTCCATATAAAGCTCTTCCTTGAGAATGCCATTTAAAAAGGCTGTTTTTACATCCATATGATGAATCAAGTCAAATTGATTTGAAAAAGCTAACATAAATCGTAATGTAATTTTTGCGACTGGGGCAAAAGCTTCGTCAAAATCATGAAGATATTGCTGGCTAAAGCCTCTTGCTACTAATTGTGCTTTATACCTGGTTGGTTCTCTTCTGTCATTGTTTTTAATTGTAAATACCCACTTATAGCTTACAATGTTTTTGTCTTTTGGTTTCTTAACAAGTGTCCATGTGTCGTTAGTTTGTACCCAGATAACAAACCAAAGCTCACCATGACTGCACGCTTGCGACATTGCATGCCGCTCGACACTGCATATTGTCAGCAGATACGTCCTGGGTTGTGCCTCAGGTGAGCCGCGAAACGTGTACCCACACGCAATGCCTGAGAAATGTAGCTA
Organism: Melinopterus prodromus; assembly: GCA_964023965.1. NCBI lineage: Eukaryota > Metazoa > Arthropoda > Insecta > Coleoptera > Scarabaeidae > Melinopterus > Melinopterus prodromus. The sequence goes on from OZ030395.1 coordinate 29,632,186, forward strand.
GAAACGCGGCAGCGGATGAGCAGCAGTCGCGCGAACACCGATAAATGCAGTGGATAATGCGGCACCATTACATTAAAAACCCTTCACTGTGACGCAATATTCGCATTTTTTGTTGTTGTTTTTATGTATATATATACCGGGTGATTCAATTTCGATCCTCACCATGGGGATCTCGCTTATTACTGGAGATAGAGCCTATGTTTAAATTTGGCAAAGTTTCGTATTTTTGTGCTAATCAATTATCTGAAAAGAAATTTAAGCTATCATTTTTCATTTTGAAGATATGCACAAAAAACAGAAATTTTAGAATATCGTTTTTAATTTTTTATTCAAAACCAAATGTAGCTAGACATTTCAAACAAAAACATTCTACAGGTACTTTTTAACAAGGAATGCAGTGTCATTTTTTAATTTGAAATAACATCAAAGATGGCGGCGTAACCATGGCCAACTTTTGTTTTTCTTATGGGCACCATATTGAATTTTGGCATTTTCCGATGCTCGTGTTTTTCTCATTTCCGCAATGTATAACATGTTACCATTCTTTTTTTAAATAATGGTGTAATAATCAAAAAACCTTCAGGTATCCAACTGGAGCTTGGTTACAGACCGCCGGAGTTGTTGCCAAGCAACGCCAGCAAAATGCACTTGGATCAAGCGGCGCCCTCAGCGTTAGGTTTGCCATTTAACCAAATAAACCGTAATTGTGGTTGATTGTGGATGTAAAATGCCGTTTACCAATAACGAAAAGCGTGATGTAATTAAGAGTTTAATTGAATTTTGACATTTTCCGATAGTCGTGTCTTTTCTCATTTTCTAAATGTATAACATGTTGGCATTATTTTTTAAAACAATGGTTTAATAATAAAAAACACGTTCTTCTTTTTCTTGTTGTTTGTCGTGCTTATCAAGTAACCAACTGCAGCTTGGTTACAGACCGCCGGCGCCGCCGCCGGACTGACCAAGAGTGGTTTGGATTTAAAACATTCAGATTGTAAAAGAAGCAAGTTTATACAACATAAAGATTATTTTGTAAGTAAATGTTCAAATTGGCCGCTATTTTCTTGAAGGCATAAAAGCGTGCCCGCTTTTCCACATGTTGTTATGCTCTTCTAACTGTTCTTCCCGGAATAGCATTGACCGCATTTGTTATTCGATCCCGCAGATCGTCGATGTTTCTGCGAGTATCGTGATAAATTTTGTCGTTCACAGTTCCCCAAAGAAAATAGTCCAGAGGACTTAAACCAGGAGATCCACCACTACGCCATTACCAATCCAGCGATTTGGAAATTGTCGATTTAAATAATTTGGTACAATTGCTAAGTTTGACTTGTGTGGGGTTTGTACGGTTTCAATATCTTTGTTCGTGGTCTGCAAACACGTGTTTGCCGCAATTACAAATTAAGGGCTAATTCCCGCTTAGATATCCAAGAATAGTCATTTATGTAAAAACCAGTAGTTGAAGCATTGCAAATCAATGTAATTTAACGTTTACCATTTCTAAAATACCTCTTTGATTAGTTTCACCATTTCCATGAGGATTATAAGAATTGCAGGGTTTACTAAACGATCCATGGTCGGCTAAATTTCCGTCCAATGTTAGGAATATTGTACGATGCGACATTTCTAAGAGAACAATAATAAACCCACGCTTTTCGTTATTGGTAAACGGCATTTTACATCCACAATCAACCACAATTACGGTTTATTTGGTTAAATGGCAAACCTAACGCTGAGGGCGCCGCTTGATCCAAGTGCATTTTGCTGGCGTTGCTTGGCAACAACTCCGGCGGTCTGTAACCAAGCTCCAGTTGGATACCTGAAGGTTTTTTGATTATTACACCATTATTTAAAAAAAGAATGGTAACATGTTATACATTGCGGAAATGAGAAAAACACGAGCATCGGAAAATGCCAAAATTCAATATGGTGCCCATAAGAAAAACAAAAGTTGGCCATGGTTACGCCGCCATCTTTGATGTTATTTCAAATTAAAAAATGACACTGCATTCCTTGTTAAAAAGTACCTGTAGAATGTTTTTGTTTCAAATGTCTAGCTACATTTGGTTCTGAATAAAAAATTAAAAACGATATCTTAAAATTTCAGTTTTTTGTGGATAACTTCAAAATGAAAGCTTAAATTTCTTTTCAGATAATTGATTAGCCCAAAAATACGAAACTTTGCCAAATTTAAACATAGACTCTATCTCCACTAATAAGCGAGATCCCCATGGTGAGGCTCGAATTTGAATCGCCCGGTATATATATATATATATATATATATATATATATATATATATATATATATATATACTTTATATTTACACGAGATGTCCGAAAACCTTTTAATTATATATATATATATATATATATATATATATATATATATATATATATATATATATATATATACATATGGTTGCTACGGTGTGGGCTCCAACGCGTATGACAGAGTGTACGTTGTCACCTCATATATAACGTTGTTGGCTCCAAAATCGGAGGTGACAACGTATCGCCTTGTTTTCAACGGAAATGTGGTCTAGGTGGCTCAGGGAGCTCAAATCCAAAATTTGCGTCGGAGCCGATAACGTCCATTATATATGTACGGACAAGTCATGTTAGTTCAAGCGTAGATCACGAGCGCTAGTGTCGCCCATACTAGATACGGCCGCTACGAAGTCACCTCCGCATATATGACCTCGTGTTTTGTATCGTACAACGTACGCTGTGACATCCGAAAAACGCTGGCAACGTTGCGGAGGTGATAGCGCAAGAAACATATATTATATGAGTATTTTCATATTTATTTCTGCTCTCGGACGCAGTTGAGTTGTGCATGGTATGCGAGCTACAAAGGTGTTTGGTTCAAATCCAGGCATTGGCTGAATTTTTTTTATTTCAAAATTACGTCCCGCTTGTATTTATCGTTTGTTATTTATTTTGAATGGCATATATGGGTGCTTTATGTCAACTATTCTAGTGTACGCACATTGCAAATATTATTTGAAATAAAACTAAATAAATTATTTGCGGTGCTATTACATCAATAAATTCAATAAATTCCACATACCTTTTCTTGTGTTCCCCACAAATCCCATTGAATCAAGTACTCAAGTAGACATATTAAAATATGTTGGGGGAATTTTTAGGTAATACGACTAAATATTACACACATTATTTTGAAAATTTGAGACATGAAAAGACCGACATAGACAAGAAAATGTTTACACTTCGCAGTTATGTATTATACAAAAATGTGTAGCAGTAGCCAAAGTTTCTCCGGGTGCCTGGGTTTTTAGCTTATTTATTGTTTTTTATAATCTCCAATAAATACCCTATTGTCACAGTAAACTGTAGTGGTAGGCATGAATAGTACAGCACCTAGTTTAGTTTATTGATCATCATTGTAGATATCAATTAAGGTAACAAGGTACAGTCGCGGAAAGATGTATGTTCGACGCCGATTTTTCTTGGGGCGAAATACTTCAAAACCTACACAACTAATTGTGAATATACAGGGTCCTGCAATTAAGCTCCCGTCTTCTGTAGGTCACTTACTCATTAAGCTAAGTGTTTGACATTTTGCAAGCTTACCCTGTACTCCAAGGTACAATTCAAGAAATTATTTTTATTATCCAGGCTGTTCCAAAAATGTGCAACGCCATGGTAATATATTTTTTTAAATTGCATGCTATACATTTTTCTACACATTTGGAAGCCTTTTATGGTTGCGTACATATCACCAAAATTTTATTGAAATTGGTTGAGTGACCGCAGCGGAAAAAAATAAAAACCAAAAAAAAATTATTTTGCATCGTAGGCTTTAAAAATCAATAATAACTCATATAACTCAATAACTCATATATACACAAAGCCGAGGCGCACATTATAAAACTATTAGCGTGTGTGCAGGCTGTTCCATAAGATAGTACCAACGTAAACTTATGTTTTGTTAAATGGAACAACCTATATTTCGGCACAATTTTTAATTCCTCGCAAAATTTTACGACAATGAAAAATAACATAACATACTGTAAACTTTATACTTTTTGATTTATTGGCATTTTTAATGGAAAACAGCAGTCTAAGAAAGATTGTATATATCAATACCGGTTTTTAGTTTTATTGCTCTGGCTTTGATTATGATTACGTAAGAAGCGTTCAATAACCGTGATTACCTGCCGTATCCAAATTGTGCACCGGTTGGTCATAATCTGCAACAAAATATTGCAAACTGGTTGTCCTAAGAAAGAAATTTTTTTAAATGGAACACCCTGTATTGAACTAATTTTTTGAACTCTATGCATCGTTCTGCACAAGAAGTAGTAGCACACACCAGTGCTAAAGTAAACAATTGTATTGTTATCGTATACACAGACAGACCGATCGATAATTTTTCGTCAAACTCAAAGTAGGGTATCACTCACCTAACCCGAGATGAGTAACACTCATGATTAATGAAATCACTCGTCACTTATTACTCGTCAATCATAAATCTATGAATCACTTATCACTCATTAGTCGTAGAAACAAGTGTTTCTATTTTGACTGCCGGCAGCGACTGCATGATATTGTTTTAAAAATATGAAAAAGAAAATACAATTTAATAGATTTTAAACCCACATTACTGTAAATATAATGTGTGTTTTCTATGTTTTAATTTATCCAACTTTATCTTATAATAAAAATGCATTTTTATAGAGAATAAATACTTACCTTAATAAGCGATTTATATTTTTATTTTGACTAAAGTGAATTGAGCTCATGTCCTAAATGAATCTAAATGCATTACTAATAACTGCTTTGAATTATATCCGATTCTATGGTGATCCACTTATTAAGGGTACATTCTGGTTTACCATTTTCAAAAATGACTTGTTATTTTATTGCTTATTTTGATTGCATAACATTTAAAAAATACATTGCCTATAAAACTGTCAGAAAATAATTCGAAAAATTAACGATTCCACAGCCAAAAGTCGAGCGGCTCGTCGAAGCCGATTATATCACGATTATCGCAAACTTTTTTTAACCATCTCCGATACGTACATGTATCAATATTATTCACAAATCATTTTCTATAGTGTACCCACATTTCTCCTCTTTAAAATGACGTACCATTGGTTAATAGTTAATTTTTCGAATTTCTTTGTGACGTTATTTTACAGTGTATTCTTTAAATGTTGTGCAATCTAAATACGCGATAAGAAATCGTTAGTTTTTGAAAATGGTACACTAATGTACCAGTAAATGTAATTTAGAATGTACGTTGAACGTGTACGTATCTGACGTGGCATACAATTCTTGGTATAATTAAAAAGAAAACTGAAGAAAGCATTCTATGGTGTAATTAGGGGGATTATTCAACTGCAAAATCAGTTATATCTGTCTTTCTTTACACTTCAAAATTTGGAAATCAAAGAAGTGTTTTGTTTATATTTATATAATTGTTTATTTTCTTTTTTTTTGTCACTTTCGCCGTATTATGTCTGGTGAAAACAACAGTGCAATTATTTCTAATTAACCTGAAAAAATAGATGAGGCTGTAATTGTTCATTCAGAACAAATCAAGCCAGATCTCCAAATCAAATAACATAAATGTCGGACAAATTTTTATAACACATATCTATAAAAAAGGTAAGTATTGGTTTAAAGATTTAGATTTTGTGGGTTTGTATAAAAATTGTATCCGCGCCTCTAGTTTACTTTCATGAGTGTGAAAGTATATCGAGTTTCTATTATGTTTTAAAACAGTGTAATTTCTATTGAACAGTCGTCACTCATTACGCGTTAATCCCGAGTAATTAGTGATGAATATTCATTCAATCGTGTACGGCAGTTATGAGTGGTGAGTACTGAAATCATCACTCATTCTGATGAGTGACCAATCGTTACTCATCACAACGAGTGATGATTAATTTAACTAATTAAAATAATTTTATCATCACTTGTTACTCAATCTCTCGATTGTCAAATGCCCAACACTGGTCAAACTCAATAGACCATACCACAGTAAATGGGGGGGGGGGTATAAAAATGAGTATGTATTTGGAAAATAAAACTTGGCGTGCCCGAGAATTTTTTCAGTAATAGTTTCTATTTATTCTAATCAATTTATTCCATGATTTTAGCGTCAATGCACGTATTTACACCAAACACAACAACGGACTTTGTACAATTTTAAACGACAATAGAAAGCTTGTAAAGAATTGGTTAACAATAAAGCGCTGACCACGCATGAAGGTTCACGGCGCGGCGGTGACGGCTCTTTGTCTATTTTTTGTCAAAAAGCCTTAACTGCGAAAAGAAATAAATATAAAATTATAAGTTTGGTATCGATATAACTCAAAAACTACTTAATAAATTTAAATTGGACTTTCACACATAAATTCATTGTATTTGTGTCCTCAGCGTGGCACATTGACCTACGCACAAGGGGGTATTTGACCCGAAAACCTGGCAAAAATTATTTTTTCACCTTAAAGGGGTCTAGATGCGTTGTTTTATTTATGTATAACATTTTAACCTTCATACTAAAAATTTAAAGGTTAATAACTTAATAAACACAATAAAACAGTACAAAATAGGAAAAAAGCAAACTATTAAAAATTGTTCTTCACAGCACTACAGCTATTGTAAATTACTTACTACTACAACATTTATCAGCAATATCTTTTGTGATTTTATTTCTATCATGGTCTACTTTATAAATTTATAAAATAATATATTGCATGTACTGTTTAAATACGCAGTATTGACAGATTTTCAATTGAACAATGCATGTCGTTTCTGAGTTATATGAGATAATATTTTTGGGTCTGTTATGTTGTAAAAAAATCTTGAAAAATGTTTTATATTTTTAGATCAGTGGTAGAGGAAGAAAATGAAAGTTTACACCAGTCGATATTGTGTATTGAAACGGTACTTACTCTATTCATGCTATTTTCCGTTCGATGCATTCCTTTTAAGACGTGATAGTAGAGGCAATTAAGAACTTATTTTACCATATTTATCACTATAAAATCTATTATTTTTAGTATTATTTTCAAATTGTCTAATATTTATACTTATTGTTTCCATGAAAACTTTCGAAATTTGATCATACTTCAAGCTGAAACGGTGGTTTTTTAGTGGTATAACTCTAATACGCATGTGTTGGACCCGGATTCGTATTCCGCGTAAACACATTTATCGAAAACGCCTAACCAGTTTCTATTCACGAACTTACTATTGTCTCTCCTCAACAAGAATCCATTTTAAACCAGTGCACTGTGTATGCGAGTAGGTGCTTTCGATGTATTTTCTTGCCTTGAATATGAATCCAATTGGCTTCAAGCAACAAATTTCCAAGAAATTCATATACAAGTACAAACTTTAAGGTTTTTTTCGGATGATTTTTAAGAGTCTAGATTATCGGGGTTGTTTGCTATACGTAATCCAATACGGAAAAATATACGTACAGAACGGCATTTACAACATACTGCATTGAACATAAAATTGTCAATATCTCGATAACCGTAACCATTTGTATATAGCTAAATATGGTTAAATTTGTTCTAAATTACCTCTACTATCACGGTATAAAGAAATTGCATGAAATTACATATAAGCCGGTACATCAATTTTTGAATTTTCCTTTACAACGTATTAGAAATAAAATCACAAAAACCGCATCCGCACCTATCCGCAGCAGATTTTCCAGTAGTTTTAATGTCAAATATGTATACTATTATTTGAACCACTTTCAAAAGCGTAATTAAGCTAAACACTAAACTAAAACACTCAATTTCTGCATAAAACTGTTTTTTTACAACAGCGAATGTTCTCGGCCCAGCAATAAACAAAATTATTCGTAAATTTTAATAAAAATAATGTCGAATGAAAGTTTATACTTGGTTCTAAAGAATGTATAACGAAAAGGTCACATTTTTCCTTAAAACACAAAATTGCAACCGTTTTCAATAGGGTCGACTTATGTGCATCTATGTTCAGCCATACCAAAATGTAACTTTTAGCTGACAACAACACGTGACGGAGGGCCCAAGTGAAAAAATATTGCCGCCTTTTAATACATCGGTCCTTTACCTATCCCAGAAACTGGTTTACTTTTTGGAATTTAACAATTTAGACATTTGATTTATGGCCAGCTTTTTGGGTCAAATACCCCAATGTGCTACGTTGCAAAGGCCGACGTAAAATATATAAATAAAAAAATCATCAAAAAATAAAATAATAACTAGTTAGGTAGTTTGACTTACATCGCGACAAAGCATATAAATAGGGAAATTAGTTTTTTCACGGTAAGCATATTACACTTAGAACTTAGTTATCCGAGTTAAAAACATGTTATTGCCCTTAGAAAAGCCCTCATAAAACCAATCATGCTTTGTTAGGAACTATAACTAAGTCCCATGAATATTGCCGTGTAATGCTTAATCATCCTCGGTAATATATATTATTCATATTAGTGCTAAATACTTAATAAATGACTTTTAATACTATTACTAAAAGTGACTGTTTATTTTGTGAGAACCGAGTTTACGGCCTATCATATACATGCTATATAACAATGGCCTATTGTGACCTCCGTAGGTTTGGCAACACCGCTGGAGTTATCAGCGACACATCAGTTTCCGTTCATATATAAATTGCGGAGGTCACTTCGTACCCTTTGTGTACCTTATTTATGACATACTAAAAAATCAAAAATCGTTTCCCCTCTTTTGATGCTCGCGTAGCGAAAGTTCCCCTCATTAAAAATATGCAATCAGATCAATAATATATTATCTGGAACACCCGGAGCCTAGGTAGCCTTCTCTATATCCCGGAGGTGACAACTTAACACGTATACATATATATATATATATATATATATATATATATATATATATATATATATATATATATATGGTTATAGTTCCTAACAAAACATGATTGGTTTTATGAGGGCTTTTGTAAGGGTAATAACATGTTTTTAACTCGGATAACTAAGTTCTAAGTGTAATATGCTTACCGTGCAAAAACTAATTAGGTACCCTATTTATATGCTTTGTCGCGATGTAAGTCAAACTACCCAACTAGTTATTATTTTATTTTTTCATGATTTTTTTTTATTTATATATTTGACGTCGGCGTTCGCAACGTAGCACATTGGGGTATTTGACCCAAAAAGCTGGCCATAAATCAAATTTCTAAATTGTTAAACTCCAAAAAGTAAACCAGTTTCTGGGATAGGTGAAGGACCGGTGTATTAAAAGGCGGCAATATTTTTTCACCTGGGCCCTCCGCCACGTGTTGTTGTCAGCCAAAAGTTAGATTTTAGTATGGCTGAATATAGATGCACAAAAGTTGACGCTCTTGAAAACGGTTGCAATTTTGTGTTTTAAGGAAAAATGTGACCTTTTTGTTATACATTCTTTGGAGCCAAGTATGAACTTTCATTCAACATTATTTTTATTAAAATTTACGCACAATTTTGTTTATAGCTGGGCCGAGAACATTCACTGTTGTAAAAAACAGTTTTATGCAGAACTTGAGTGTTTTAGTTTAGTGTTTAGCTTAATTAAGCTTTTGAAAGTGGTTCAAATAATAGTATACATATTTGACATTAAAACTACTGGAAAATCTGCTGCGAATAGGTGAGGATGCGGTTCTTGTGATTTTATTTCTAATACGTTGTAAAGGAAAATCCAAAAATTGATGTACCGGCTTATATGTAATTTCATGCAATTTCTTTATACCGTGATAGTTGAGGTAATTTAGAACATATTTAACCATATTTAGTTATATACAAATGGTTACGGTTATCGAGATATTGACAATTCTATGTTCAATGCATCTTGTATGTTGTAAATGCCGTTCTGTACGTATATTTTTCCGTATTGGATCACGTATAGCAAACCACCCCGATAATCTAGACTCTTAAAAATCATCCGAAAAAAACCTTAAACTTTGTACGTGTATATGAATTTCTTGGAAATTTGTTGCTTGAAGCCACTCGGATTCATATTCAAGGCAAGAAAATACACCGAAAGTACCTACTCGCATACACAGTTCACTGGTTTAAAATGGATTCTTGTTGAGGAGAGACAATAGTAAGTTTGTGAATAGAAACTGGTTAGGCGTTTTCGATAAATGTGTTTACGCGGAATGCGAATCCGGGTCCAACACATGCGTATTAGGGTTATACCACTAAAACACGACCGTTTCAGCTTGAAGTATGATCAAATTTCGAAAGTTTTCATGGAAGCAATAAGCATAAATATTAGACAATTTTAAAATAATACTAAAATTAATAGATTTTATAGTGATAAATATGGTAAAATAGGTTCTCAATTTCCTCTATTATCACGTCTTAAAAGGAATGCATCGAACGGAAAATAGCATGAATAGCGTAAGTACCGTTTCAATACACAATATCGACTGGTGTAAACTTTCATTTTCTTCCTCTACCACTGGTCTAAAAATATAAAACATTTTTCAAGATTTTTTTACAACATAACAGACCCAAAAATATTATTTCATATAACTCAGAAACGACATGTATTGTTCAATTGGAAATCTCTCAATACTGCGTATTTAAACAGTACATGCACGATATTATTTTATAAATTTATAAAGTAGACCATGATAGAAATAAAATCACAAAAGATATTGATGATAAATGTTGTAGTAGTAATTAATTTGGTCAAGTCATTTTTGAAAATGGTGCACCAGAATGTGCCCTTAATAAGTGGATCACCATAGAATCGGATATAATTCAAAACAGTTATTATTAATGCATTTAGATTCATTTAGGACATGAGTTCAATTCACTTTAGTTAAAGCAAAAATATAAATCGTTTATTAAGGTAAGTATTTATTCTCTATAAAAATGCATATTTATCATAAGATAAAGTTGGATAAATTAAAACAAAGTATACACACATTACATTTACCGTAATGTGGGTTTACTTTACAAATAAAATCTATTAAATTGTATTTTCTTTTTCATATTTTTAAAACAATATCATGCAGTCGCTACCGGCAGTCAAAATAGAAACACTTGTTTCTACGATTAATGAGTGATAAGTAATTCTTAGATTTATGATTAACGAGTAATGAGTGACGAGTGATATCAATAATCATGAGTGTCACTCATGTCGGGTTAGTTGAGTGATGCCCAACTCTCAGTTTGACGCAAAATTATCGATCGGTCTGTCCGTCTGTCTGTGTATACGATAACAATACAATTGTTTATTTTAGCACTGGTGTGTGCTAGTACCTTTTGTGCAGAACGATGCATAGAATTCAAAAAAGTAATTCAATACAGGGTGTTCCATTTAAAAAAAATATCTTTCTTAGGAAAACCTGTTTGCTATATTTTGTTGCAGATTATGACCAGCCGGTGCACAATTTGGTTATGGCAGGTAAACACGCTTATTGAACGCTTCTTACGTAATCATAATCTAAGCCAGAGCAATAAAATTAAGAACCGGTATTGATATATACAATCTTTCTTAGACTGCTATTTTTTCTTAAAAATTCCAATAACTCAAAAAGTGTAAAGTTTACAGTATGTTATGTTATTTTTCATTGTCGTAAAATTTTGCGAGGAATTAAAAATTGTGCCGAAATATAGGTTGTTCCATTTAACAAAACATAAGTTTAGGTTGGTACTATGTTATGGAACAGCCTGTATACACGCTAATAGTTTTACAATGTGCGCCTCGGCTTTGTGTATATATGAGTGAAAACAGTTTTAAAAGATCTTCATTAACAGAGGCATAATCTTCCGAGATCGCACTGTTGAGACACCCTGTATAGTGTACATATTCACAATTTGTTGTGTAGGTTTTGAAGTATTTCGCCCTAAGAAAAATGGGAGTCGAACATACCTTAATTGATATCTACAATGATGATCAATAAACTAAACTAGGTGCTGTACTATTCAGGCCTACCACTACAGTTTACTGTGACAATAGGGTATTTATAAAAAACAATAAATAAGCTAAAAACCCAGGCACCCGGAGAAGCTTTGGCTACTGCTACACATTTTTGTATAATACATAACTGCGAAGAGTAAACATTTTCATGTCTATGTCGGTCTCATCATGTCTCAAATAAAAAAAACTGTATGTAATATTTAGTCGTAGTAACTAAAAAATCCCGCAGCATCTTTTTAATATGTCTACTTGAGTACTTGATTCAATAGGATTTGTGGTGAACACAAGAAAAGGTATGTGCAATTGATAGAATTTATTGATGTAATAGCACCGCAAATAATTTATTTAGTTTTATTTCAAATAATATTTGCAATGTGCGTACACTAGAATAGTTGACATAAAGCAGCCTATGCCATTCAAAATAAATAACAAACGATAAAAACAAGCGGGATGTAATTTTGAAATAAAAAAAATTCAGCCACGGCCTGGATTTGAACCAAAAACCTTTGTATCTCGCATACCATGCACAACTCAACTGCGTCCGAGAGCAGAAATAAATATGAATATACTCATATAATATATGTTTCTTGCGCTATCACCTCCGCAACGTTGCCAGCGTTTTTCGGATGTCACAGCGTACGTTGTACGATACAAAACACGGGGCCATATATGCGGAGGTGACTTCGTAGCGGTCGTATCTAGTATGAGCGACACTAGCGCTCGTGATCTACGCTGGAACTAACATGACTTGTCCGTACATATACAATGGACGTTATCGGCTCCGACGCAATTTTTGGATTTGAACTCCCTAAGCCACCTAGACCACATTTCCGTTGAAAACAAGGCGATACGTTGTCACCTCCGATTTTGGAGCCATCAACGTTATATATGAGGTGACAACGTACACTCTGTCATACGCGTTGGAGCCCACACCGTAGCAACCATATGTATATATATATATATATATATATATATATATATATATATATATATATATATATATATATATGTATACGTGTTAAGTTGTCACCTCCGGCATATAGAGCAGGCTACCTAGGCTCCGGGTGTTCCAGATAATATATTTTTGATCTGATTGCATATTTTTAATGAGGGGAACTTTCGCTACGAGAGCATCAAAAGAGGGGAAACGATTTTTGATTTTTTAGTAAGTCATATATAAGGTACGTAAAGGGTACGAAGTGACCTCCGCAATTTATATATGAACGGATACTGATGTGTCGCTGATAACTCCAGCGGTGTTGCCAAACCTACGGAGGTCACAATAGGCCATTATTATATAGCATGTATATGATAGGCCGTAAACTCGCTTCTCTCAAAATAAACACTCACTTTTAGTAATTAATTATTTATTAAGTATTTAGCACTAATATGAATATTATATATTCCAGAGGATGATTAAGCATTACACGGCAATATTCATGGGACATGGTTATAGTTTCTAACAAAACATAATTGGTTTTATTAGAACTTTTCTAAGGGTATTAACATGTTTTTAACTCGGATAACTAAGTTCTAAGTGTAATTTGGTGACTGTGCAACAACTAATTACCCTATTTATATGTTTTGTCGCGCTGTAAGTCAAAGTACCCAACTAGTTTTATTATTTTATTTCTTGATGATTTTTTATTTATTATTTACGTCGGCCGTCGCAACGTAGGCCAATGTACAACGCTGAGGACACACTACAAATACAATGAACTGATGTGTGAAAGTCCAATTTAAATTTATTAATTAGTTTTTGAGTTATATCGATACTAAACTAATAATTTTATACTTATTTCTTATCCCAGTTAAAGCTTTTTGACAAAAAATAGAAATAGAGCTGCCACCGCCGAGTCGTCAACCTTCATGCGTGGTCAGCGATTTATTGTTAACCAATTCTTTACACTAGCGTCTATATTGTCCTCTAGTAAGTAGTCCCGATCGATATTCACGAGCGCGCGGTGTTAGCCGTCAGTGCCGTCAGGTTCAGTCGGGAGTAAGTCGGGACTCTACGCTAGAATAGAATAGAAAAAGGGACAAGAATATATAACATATCTTTGATGTAAAGTTAAGAATAAAATATAATACGTTAATCATTATAATAGAAGCTTGCTTGTGACAGCATACTTGGGAATTAGCTTGTTTGCTCATATTATACGAGTATATGTTATGATATTATTTACATATAACAAAAATACTCACGTTTTTTTTAAAACGCATTTGTTTGCATGAATAATACAATCCGCTATTATAATTGTCTTCCAAACAGAGGAGGAGGTATATATGGAAGAAGAAATATTGTCGCAGGTGGTAATGGCGCCTACTAGTAGGTGTCAGTTACCGCGGGCTCAAAGCTAAATCCAGTAGCTAAGAATACCAAAAATTAGTATGAAAGGAATGGTCAAAGAAGTTAAATAGCAGGGGTCCGTCTCAGACAAAGTCTAAAGGACCAGATCAGAGCGAACAGCGTGAACAATCAAAGACTACACAAGAACCAGTACCTACGCAGGGTACAGGTCGCACCCAACGCAATGAACGGATAGGGGCGAAGAACATTAAGTAAATGTACAGGTTTGAAAAACTGCTAGACTTTGAGCCTTTCTTACAGTAGTTGATGTAACGTTACTAAAATTAAGATGGAAAATTAGCTCGGACGTTGGGTAAATTTGGTTTTTGTAACATGTCCAGTCCAAAATATTGTGCCTACAAGGGTAGAATTGGTTAATATTAACTATTCTCAAATGTATAAAACATGGTGATATTCCGGAGGGATAAAGATTTTAAATAAATTACAGCGATAACCTGGAACTTACTCAGGGATTATTGCGTAGCTGCGCAATGCTCTAACAAACTGAGCTGTCATTATCAGTTTTTTATTAAATTGGTATAAATTACAAAATGGCAACTTTAGACACCTATTTGCCAGTCGCTGTAAGAGAATCGGATAAAAAATATCTAGATTTAAATTTAACAATGTACCTTATCAATGTCATTGTATGCCGCTTATATTATCCTCTGCTTACCTATTATTTTATCAAAATAATGAAACGGTGGTGAAAGATTAGAAATTTTTTGCCGGTTAGTTACCTGAATGATTTTCTGCTATAAAATAAAACAGCAAAGAATTGTCAGAAAAGGTTAACGATACAATTAAATTGCTAGAATATTTGAGATATGGAATTAACTATCATGAACGTAAACTACATAGTGTATATTATGCACTAAGGAAGAAATACTTCTAGTTTGCATTCGTAATTCCGTTAAAATAGCAATTTTGTTGCCAATAAAAAAAAATGGGGGAATTTTGTCTTACCGTAACACACTCAAGAAATAAATATGTGCAAAATACGTGAATTTACAAGATTCTTAGGTGTAAAGACTTCAGCCGGTGCCGCTGGACGCTATGAAGACTTGAAACCTTTCGATTGAATTTTGTTAAATTGAGGCTTTAATGCTGTAATAAACATCTCTAATAATCTTTCGAAAGGCGTCACTGGTGGGTACAGAATATCCCCAAAACAATTCGAAAAAATCCACAAAACTTTATATTATTCAGATGCGTTATAAAATCGGATGGGGTATTGGGAGGCTGAGAAAAATTAGAACAGAGTTTTCTATAAATTTATTTAGAATTACTGGCTCTATTTTTTAACTAGAGATTTTTAAGTAGGTTTTCCAAAAACACATCAAACTGTAATATTATATGTAGTGTTGATAATACGACACCCTTATCTTAGATCATCTGTAGGGACAGTAATTTTACCATCTAGTTAGGTTGGCCAGGGAGACTTGGATATGGTGCAAAGCAAAAATATTTACTTACAGGCATCAGTACTACAGGCATCTTTAGACAAACATGAGACAGAGTTTAGTCGAGAATGGGATATAACGGTACAAAAGGGGAGTTAAGCTGCTACTTTTGGGATATATTAGTTAAGTTTGAAAAGCCAAAAATTGATATTTGGCATTTCGGACGAACACAAATTGTAGAATTTTATTTTGTGCTTGAAATATCCGGAAAGTTTTGTTGGTTTGATGCTCTTGTCAATTGGAATAGTGGTCCTTCTTTGGCCATCACAGCTGTCGTACAAGTCATTGTAGAAAGCTGGACACCTGGAGCGTCTTAGACACTCTTAGATATCGATGTTTCAATGTTAGAATCCAACGGTATTTGTTTTGGAATTTTCAATAATTAATGTTTGACTAGCAGCCATATTGCAAATTTTGGTGATTAGCAGAAGGTTTTAGAGCTTTATTAAAGGCGCGTTTGGGTTACGACCGAGTTTGTCAAAATATAACGTTACCTGGGAATCGGAGATACTCCCAGGGTAGACGCGGGCCATAATAATGATAATTCGGGCCTGCCGATGCCCCCGTAGTGGCGAAAGCTGTTGGGGGATGTTAAGGCGTGGATTATTATTATTATTATTATGTACAATGTACATGACATATTGGAGCTGTTGTCCACCAAACTTGCCGTGTTGATGGCACTAGCTACTACATGACGTAATTATTTGCATAATAAAAGCAATGAACATGCATTGTCTTAAAAAATGGCAAGCGGATAATAACATCCGGGCCAATCAGACGGCCTACTCTGAAACTGCCATATTTCCATCAAAATCGCAATATATGTGCAGTAACTGCTGGTGTACAGTACTGTAATAAAACTAAATATTACAAAAATTCCTAGATGATAATAATAAAAGTGGATTGAGATGTAAACATTTCCGTCTCACATTACAAACCAGGCGCCTCCACATTACCCGCTGCGGAACTTACTGCTTAATTACAGTAAGATTAACAAGGAGACGGATAGATAACTCTAATACTTTTGTAAATTTTAGATAAGTCACCAAAAGTTATAGTCGGCAGTATTTGTTTTTTTTTTCGGAAACAATTAAAAATAAATTAGTTAATAATGTTAACATACGTAGAAGATAGTTTAATATTAGCTTTATTAGGATCATAGGAAGCTAATTTGGAGTTAATAATTTTGATTATCGTTTGTTGAAACAAACCTTCTTATGTGGGAGAAATAAAATCTTGCTGTTTATATCTCTAAACATCTACAATGTATTATTTATGAGACGAGGCTGTAATATAATTACAAGATCAAACGAACTTACCTAAGTGAAGTTCGATCTTGATTATATGAAGCCTCGTCGAAATAAATAATCACCCACCACTCCCTAGTAGCCCCTTAAGTAACAGCAAACATTTTTTCCCCAGACTCTGAAGAAATGAAATAGTGAATCAGGCATTGCCCGCAGCCGGCACAGCAGGTAGTTTTTTCAGTTTTTTACTCTAAACGTGTGATTCAGTACAAGAATAGAAGGCACTACAATGTATTATTTATTTCGACGAGGCTTCATATAATCAAGATCGAACTTCACTTAGGTAAGTTCGTTTGATCTTGTAAATTTATTGATGTAATAGCACCGCAAATAATTTATTTAGTTTTATTTCAAATAATATTTTCAATGTGCGTACACTAGAATGGTTGACATGAAGCAGCCTATGCTATTCAAAATAAATAACAAACGATAAAAACAAGCGGGATATAATCTTGAAACAGAAAATTTCAGCCACGGCCTGGATTTGAACGAAAAACCTTTGTATCTTGCGTACCATGCACAACCCAACTGCGTCCGAGTGCAAAAATAAATACGAAAACAGTCATATAATATATGTTTCTTGCGCTATTACCTCCGCAACGTTGCCAGCGTTTTTCGGATGTCACAGCGTACGTTGTACGATACAAAACACGGAGTCATATATGCGGAGGTGACTTCGTAGCGGCCGTATCTAGTATGGGGGACACTAGCGCTCGTGATCTACGCTTGAACTAACATGACTTGTCAGTACATAAATAATGGACGTTATCGGCTCCGACGCAATTTTTGGATTTGAGCTCCCTGAGCCACCTAGACCACATTTCCGTTGAAAACAAGGCGATACGTTGTCACCTCCGATTTTGGAGCCATCAACGTTATATATGAGGTGACAACGTACAGTCTGTCATACGCGTTGGAGCCGACACCGTAGCAACCATATGTATATATATATATACTTATTATTCATATGCTTAATAACGGGAAAAATAAGGAGCATAAAACATTTATACATATTTTTTATTGAACAAATAAATTAAAATATGTATATATCCAATTCGGCATTCATGCGGTTGGCAACATTTCCATCGGTGGATACGTTTTTTTAAAACTATTCCTTTGGCGTTGTTTTGTAGCTCTTAGAACTTCAATCATTTCCACCTTGACATCCTTTTTCGATCCGAGCCCAACAAAACACGGACACTTTTGAGCAGAAACTGAAAAAAAAAAAATGCAAACATGAACCAGAAATACAACATAAATATTTATGTTTGTGATGTAATCTGAAAAAAGATTCAGACCATTCATTCAGTGGAAAAAATGGTGTTGTATATTTAATGTTTCTTATCATTCGGACACTAAAAAGGGCGAGCTTGAATGGATAAAAATTAACATCCAAAATTTCAAAGATTAACTGATTTCTATGCAATTTCTTTGTACTTACTTGATATAAAGCAAATCTTGATTTTCGAATCAATTTTTTATCAGATTACATCACAGATATTATCGATTTTGTTATCATTAATTAAATGTATGAATCTAGAACAGCGCGATCAAGATTTTGGAAGTTTTCAAGTTTAAACATTTTTATCGTTTATTCTTGCATCTGTTTCTTTTGCTCAATCTAAATTTAATACGTTACAAATATTTTTAGAAGTCATCCAAATATTTGGTAGTCAGACGTGCCTGATTTGATCTTTGGTAGCAAGTGGTAGCAAAGACTGCATGTTTAATGTAAAAGTATTAAATCTAGACATCTATGCAAATGTAAACTATATGTCTTATAAAACACCTTACTATATAAAAGATTTGAAATTTTAGTATCGCCAAATTTCTCAGTGCTTGTTATTTCGTGCCCAGGAAAATTTCGCAACAAGCTTGTCAGTCATTACTTGCTTCAAAGAATAACTCTAAAATTCACGCAGCCTAGAC
Organism: Melinopterus prodromus; assembly: GCA_964023965.1. NCBI lineage: Eukaryota > Metazoa > Arthropoda > Insecta > Coleoptera > Scarabaeidae > Melinopterus > Melinopterus prodromus. The sequence continues at coordinate 29,651,159 of OZ030395.1, forward strand.
CCTCCGAGTTGGACTAAATGGTTATGCTGGAATACAAAAACTTTTAATTCATAATTGATACAAAAATAAAAACATTTTTGTGCAACCATCAGAAAACGGAAATATTAAAAATACCTGGCCTTTATTTTCAGTATGGTTATTATCGAGAGGAACACTATTGTTGTGTAACTCCAGTGTATGAAGTTTTGTAATGTAAAAAATATAATAAAATATAGTATCATAATATGATACTATGTATGGACGGTATAATATACCGTCCACATGGTTTAGCTCAGTAGTCCTGAGAGTAAGGTTATCCTTATCGGTTAAAAGCGTCTGAAACGACATACAAAAAATATTGCTATTTCATTGTAACACACGTAAATTTGTAGGAACGTTTGTGAAATATAACAGAAAAAAGCGACGACTTACTCTCAGGACTCCTGAGCCAACCTATACATGAGTCTGCATAAAAGACTGTTGCATTTTTAATATGATTTTATGATAGTCACATAATTTTTATAAGTTATTACTTATAAAAATTCTCTAATTATTATTAGAGAATTGACATAATTCATTGTTTGTGTGTGATGTGGACAATCTCAGGACAGCCAGGAGGGTAATGCAATCACTGTAGAGGAACATATTATGTGCATTCCGCGCTTAGATAACGGAGGTTTCTTGTTGTAGGCTTAAATGTCGCTTCTCTGGTAATAATAGAAAAAATTCAAACGAAATTACCATCTGCTCAATATCATTATCCGAGACATTGTTGAACTCCTCCAACGTGGCCAGAGGAAAGCCCTTTAGGGGTTGATAAAGAGTGTTCCCAAGACTGCTGTTGGTGTTCTTCTTTAACAGCTCCAAAATCTCCACAATTTGTTGTGTAAGACTATCATTTTTAAGCTTCATCAACTGAAGGTCCTCCTATATGATTTTATTTTGCCTTTCCAAAGTTCTGAAAAGTAACATATTATATATATATTTATATTTATTAAATATTATTATTATTAACCTCCTGTTAAGTGTCCGATAGTTCAATAGATAAGTAATAGAGAAACCATGGACATATTTGGTAGATAACTTATCAGAAACTTATAGGTAGGTGAAGAAATAATGGACTATAAATATCAGTTTTATTACGACTTTAAATAAGTAAGTCAAATGTAGTAATTTACTTACCGTAATGATTTTAAAACTCCTCCACAACAATTGCAACACTTATGATGGGCAGAGTGGGTGGATTCCAACGCTTTTGTTGCTACATGCTGTGGTGTTGTTCTAAAGCAGGAAAAAAAAGATTAAAATTAAAAAATAAAACTAATAAATTCTATTTTGTTATAATAATTAAATTTTATGTTTGTAAATAAGATAATTAACATCTGTACAAAATGAATTTATAAGAGAGAGCTCTAAAAAATCAAATAAAAAAACAATAATGCGTATTACAGCGTACTACACCGTCTCGCCATAATTTAAATAAAGAATACTTGCCGTTCATTTTGATTTTGAGAACTAAATTGGGTGGGTTCTTCTGCGGTTGTGTTTGTTGTTGGCAGTGGAAAGGAGAAACGAATCACTGTGTCTTCTGTTTTAAAGGTGTATTGAAAACTAAACTGAACATCTAACCTCACAATAAACATCCGCGTACTTCGACGACTTGAACACGACTGGTTCTAGAAAGCGACGTTACTACATTGACTACTTTACCCATTAGTTATGCAACCAACTCTACACTAAAGCTAACCTAAATACAGTGAACTGTATATACTTACGTATAACTGGAAAGGACCCGTCATGGTCAATAGGTGATGCAAATGCATTTGGTATGCAACCCGCAGTGCAGTGGTTCAGCTATCTCTTTCTATCTCATACAATACTATCACCGTATGCGGTTTGCATTTAACTTTTTTATTTGCAATATCTTTTTCAATTTAATTGGAACAAATTAATCAACCCTTAACTCTTGCAGAGACTTAAATACATAAGATAATAATCGCAGATTTAATAAAAGTTATATATTATTCATATATTCCGCCTAATTAAAATTTACAAACTAGGTACTATCGCAAGCATAAAAAACGGGGACAGTCTGATTTGCACTGATTAAACTGGGCTTCGTAATGCCATGTCAGTACGCTTGTCATGTCACGTTAATGTCATCTTGAATTTAGACGTAATAAATAAAAAAATCGTAATTGAATGTATTTTAGAAATCAAATTAAAACTCGACTACATGATAAAATCAGCATTCGAGAAATTGTTATTGAATTGTGAACGTTCCTTTGCCACCGGCGTTCCTTCGCCACCGGCACGGAGCATCATGCGATTCGTGGATTCGTGTTACCAAGCGGGCTGGTGATGGTAACCTGGTCGACGGACAATGACGTTTCAAAAATAGAAGTGTCACTCATCGAGTGCAGCTATAACGTCTTTGTCATATTTGTTCATGCGTTTATAATTATTAAAGTTTGTTCTACATCGACTGAGGGTTTCTTTGGTTAACTCGAAAAGTGGTTTACAGTTCAGGTGTGGGGTGTAATCTATTGTTAAATGGTGTATCATTTTTCTGATTGTTTTTTTGATACTACTGATACGAAATGGGTGGCGCCATACGCAGATCGTTCATCTAATTTGACAAACATGTACAGACAAGCTTGCAGACGAGCAAGAAACGATATCGAGGTAGGCAAACATACTACTAAAAGGAAACGACGCTTTTGCCGGCCTCTAGTTTATCAAGAGGCTATAGAAAAATACGTTTTCTACAGAGCCAAACCAGAGAAAACGTCATAGTCGAATATTTGCGAAATACGTTTGCATTTAAGTAAGCCAGCCACAAACAAATACGTTTGCTTGAACGAGAGCATAACCGAATACGTTAGCTTGTACAATTGCCACGTAATCAGGTACAAGGTGGTACACCTGTTACCAGGTATAGTCGAACTGAGCGAATGGCTACAGCGCAAGCAAGCGTCCTCACCGTAAATCGCCTATTCTTGCGAACAGATAAAAATACAAGCTGGCACCACGCAAGAGACAGTTTAGTCTTTCTAACATTTCTGTTCCCGTTCTGCAGATTTTGGACTAGCTGATGACTTGTGACACAAGTTAAACTCGGAGTGGTGAACAATGTGATCAATGGAGATTGATAAAGCTGGATACAAGGCACGAATTGGAAGATACGTTCTACAGAATTTCCAAGAATACGTCAGATACGAATAGTAGATATAATAGTATGTCTAGTACTATAGTTCGTAGCGACTGTACGCCGGAGTTTTCAACGGAAATTGACTATGTCTGCGGCAAAAGGTATGAAAAATATAAACCAGATAAACGTTATCAACAATTGGGTGACATCACAGCCATCTATCCCATTCAGGCCCGTTTGGCAGATATGCCAACCACTGCGTACCATAGCGAAAGATGTTTTATTACGTTCTGACTTTTAAACGCACTGTAATAATAGTATTTCATAGAATATGTGATAGACCCTTTACGAATCTTAATAGATTTAAATGATGCTGCTGTCATCATCAGATAATTGAACGCAATTGATTTGAAATTGCAAGACAGCCCCCCTCACAATGAAAGGTGGATAAAGACAATAGGAAACCATATGTATTTATCCATTTTTTCATTCTCATGCCTTCAATTTATTTACCTATTTCTGTTGGACGATTTTGATGATTTTTAACACTTTATGTTATGGGATATAGTGTATCTCAAACAATAGCGCCCCTGAGGATTATTAAAGAAAATCGGAATTATATAAAAAAATATATACCAACAAAATTTAATAATCAGGTTCAGCACGTCAGCAAATTTGGAATTTCGTACTTAAGTTAAGTTTTTCACGAAACCGAAAGACGAGGATCAGTGATCTCAGATAAGAATACGTTAAGTAAAGATCGAGACCAATAGTGTATCCTGTACGTTCAGGAAAGCTGAGTAGTCTCTATTCATAGCTACGAATGTCATGTATTGTATCTTGGAAGCTTCGATTGGCTAGTCGTAGTAATAAATGTTCATGAACCATGGAGGTCATGAACTCACACATAACCTCAACATAGTACCTTTGGCTTGCCTGAAAGTGTTTTGGGCGCCCAGGTCACCATAATATAGCCTCAAAATACTACCAGTGACATTTGTGAAAGTATTTGGTCAAATGCCTCTAGAGTACAGATTAGGATTGGAGCGTTGAAAATTCATGACGTTAGGTCGGGAAATGGCTCAAAAGCACCATTTGCCGGACACATAATCTTTGATATAAGAAACATACAGGAGTCGTCATAAGATTTAAGAGTAATGAAAGTGATAACGTCACCGCCATGAAGTGTTTGTGATTAAACAACAATCGAAAGTACGTTTTTCAGGACATCGAGAAACATGTGATTATAAGTTTAACAAAATTACGTTTTGTTTTGCTTAAATGTTACTAATGTTACTAAAATAGCGATTACAGTTAAAGATGGCAAGTATTAACGTAGAGACCGTATCGTATGCATTTAGAAATTGAGAAAAGTTAAAGAATACAGTGTAGAATCTTATAGATACTTAAAAAATACGAATAAGTCGCTAAACCAAATGAAATAATTATGGTGAAATAATTCATACATTGAAGGCACTCACTAGAAATCCCGTTACGGACTTATTCAGCTAGCCCTGAAGGACGGAATAACATGGTTTGCGAAACGTCAGCAATTAAGAATTTTAACGCACGACACAATCCGGAAGGTAGCCCTGGAAGCCTACGTGCTTATAAGAGATATCCCCTTCTACAAATTAGCAATCTTTTTGATAATCTAAAAGAAAATAATCCTGCTGTTTTCAGAGGTTGATTCCATGCAAATTCCACAACATTCTTATAGTTACAGTTTACGACAGCTATGTCTTATTTATATGACAATTGTCATCATCCTCGTATCATCAGCCTAAGTGGGTCAGGTCATGTAGAAGTCAGAGATAGTTTTTAACTCTTCAAGAGACTAAGGATGATCTTAACGAGCGATATAAGACAAGGAGTAAAACCAGAAAGTATTGAAAAGAGTTTGGTAGTACTGCTAAGCCAAGATGAGTATCCAAGACAAAAAAAAATATTGTTGGGTAGACCAATAAGACCAGCAGGATGGAACAGAAACTTCGAAAACGAGCAGGACGAAGTTGCCGCACTATCGCTAGGAATGTTGAACGTTGAGCATTCGTGTTTAAATTCGAAAACAACAGACTTGAACAGTGATAATTTGAGGTGAAGATTGAAAAAGATATGAAGCAGATTAAAATTCCTACGAGCTCGAACCACTTGCAAATGTGCATTTATGGAATTAATTTATTTTTATTTATTAATTACATATTTATCTATCTGATCGGAAAACAGTGATGGTTGGAATGGCAACATCGAGACAATTTGCTAGGGTGAGACGGTCCTGGTATGGCTGACCGGTTGATTGTGGTTGACTATACAAAGAGTTTCATTTCACGATAGAATAATAATACCCAGAAGCAATACATGACTGATGTATGTGCGATAAGAGGCAGTCATATAAGAAGCGACGTTTGTGAAGACGTGAAGTAATCTTAACGTTGGTATTGATAACATATCGATCAACATATAGGTGATGGGTTCAGTCTCCTAAACTCCAAGATGAGAAGTGCAAACGTATGCATGCATTGTGGTCTCCTGAGATGATAGACAGCATGGTTAAGCGTGTAAAAATTTAGTGTATATAACAATTGTGTATATAAGGTTACGCCATGCCAACTGGAGATATACGGATAATCTCATGAAGAACGCGACGCAGAATTCTTTTGGCTTCACTAATTCCACGACGAGTTATCTGCAAGGGTGGCATTTCTTCTATGAGCCAAAGCTTCTCAGATTACTGTACTAGGTTAGGCATAAAACGAGTACTCTGTGCAACTTCCACGCCATGGGCTAACGGCCAGGTGGAGAGAATGAATCGTTCAATCCTTTCAGCAGTAACGGCTGCGACTGTGGATGAAATGCGCTGGGATGATACCATTGCACCTGTGAAGTGGGGAATTAACTCTACGATTAATGCCACCACTGGGAAAAGCCCTTACGATTTGTTCTTCGGTTGCCGTTCACGAGGCATTAACGATGCATTCCTAACGGCAGAGGTTTGCTCTGATAGACGTCCAAACAGAAAAGTTACGAAGTAAAATCTCTGATAGGGTTACGTCCAAACAGAGAAGTTACAAAGAGTTGCGAGGACGAATACAAAGGGTATTACTCCTACAATTCGTACGTGATAACGTCACATTTGATTGCTGTAAGCAACATTGTTTAGTAGCATCTATATGACGTGATGCATTACATACGATGTCACCTTACGCTATTGCAGACCCATTCGAGGTTGTGCAGCAAGCCGTATATATTGATGGTGATAGAAAACGTAGTGAGCTCGAGCTACGAATAGGATAGACGAGGGATCCCCATTTTCGTTATTACGAAAATGTTAGATAACGATCGTTACGTGATAGACTATTGAGGATACGCCTCAACAACGTATATAGTCTACGTGATATGCCTAGTGCGCATTAAGGGATATGTCCCTGAGATAAGCTCAAACCATTTCATACGACTGTGTCACCTTGTGGGACAAAATACGATTCATCCTGGTAATGCTTGGTACTAATTTCTTTATTGTTTGTTTTACAGATTTAAACAGGTCAAACGGTTTTCACGGGGTCGTGAATTATATCAGATTGGCCGACTGTGAACGTTCCTTTGCCACCGGCGTTCCTTCGCCACCGGCACGGAGCATCATGCGATTCGTGTTACCAAGCGGGCTGGTGATGGTAACCTGGTCGACGGACAATGACGTTTCAAAAATAGAAGTGTCACTCATCGAGTGCAGCTATAACGTCTTTGTCATATTTGTTCATGCGTTTATAATTATTAAAGTTTGTTCTACATCGACTGAGGGTTTCTTTCGCATTCTGACATTAAAAGTAGTCCACATGATGCTGATTATATTTATTCGATAATATTAATACTTCATTCGAAATATTGTATACATTGAGCGCGTAAAGTAAGGAAACATGACACAATGTCTAAAATGGCTTGTTATTTGAAAAATTTCGTTGATTTTTATTATCAAAATATACATATTTACATCAAGCCGTCCGCACCCCACTTAAAGAATCGCTGTAAATGCGTAAAAACCATTTGGGAACAAATTTTTGCAATTTCACGTAAAAATACAGAGGTTTAGGTTTACTATGAGACCATTTTAAGGTTTCTAGGACAATGGGTTCAGCTGGAATAAAATAAAAACGCGAAACACTACTGCCTTCCGCTATCTACCTACGGTTGTCAGACAGTGACACATAGCCCACCCTATCGCTCTGTCTCTTTTGCTTGCGCCTGCAACACTTCTCGCCAGCCAATATAAAGCGCGGGCCCGTTCCAGTTATACGTAAGTATATACAGTTCACTGCCTAAATACTATTGTTTACCTTATCTAACACTCCCCCGTAAACAAAAATAATTTTTAAATATCACTTACAATAGTTTTTCAGAAATATTCAAACTTAACTCTATGTAATGGTTTTGTAAATATGTCACTCACATTTTCGCTTGTGTTGCACCAATTCACATTGACCAATTTACATTTAATAATATCGTTTACATAGTGATACCTAACATCTATATGTTTGCTACGTTTATTCAAGACTCCGCACTTTATTATACTAAGAGCACTTTTATTGTCCATATTTAAATTTGCCTCGATTCTTCTTCCATTATTTCTTCAATCAGTTCCTGTAGGTAGACTATCTCCTTGCAACATTCTGATGCTGCAATGTACTCCGCCTCGGTTGTTGATAATGCAACTATTGGTTGTTTCCTCGCGCACCAACTTATAGGTCCGTCGTTTAACATAATCACATACCCGGTTGTACTTTTTCTTGTTTCAGGACAATTCGCGTAGTCCGCGTCACAATATGCACATATTTTTAAATTTTCTAGTCCGGAATTTATGCTATATTTTATTCCAAAGTTTTTATTTGCGTTCAGGTATTTAAGCACTCTTTTAACGTTTGTTATGTCACTGTTTGTTATATCGTTCACGGATCTACTTAAAAAGTTCACTACAAAGCTTATCTCTGGTCGCGTTTTATTCGCTATATATATAATAAGCAACCGACTGCTTCTTGGTAAGGAAAGTTTTTATTTACTGTCGTAGTTGCACGGAGCTTTCTAATGAAGAATAGTCAACTTTGGAGAAGAATATTTCAAAAAATCGTTCCAAGTACATGTGCCATGCTTGTAATAGTGGGGTTATGACTGTTACCGTTGAGGGTAAAAAGGATGAAATCAGTATTTCTGCAATGGAATCAATGTTTACTAAATACCTAGAACCTTTTAATGCTGATATAAAGAGTTGGCTTGACAATTATTCAGCCAAGATTGACAATCTCAGCCACATAGTCGGTAGTAGTGTAGCTACCGGGATCCTGGGACAAAAATGACCTTGAGTTCGGTCGTGCCTCAGAACCCCGTTCTGAGCCTCTCTGACGTCACGTGACCTTGACAGCCTTATCTGACCTTTGATCCCTTATCTTGTTGACGTCTGTGTGTGTGTTTGTTATTCGACCTTTGAGGTTGTTTGTTATCTTATTGACGTCACGTGCATGTGCTGTTGCTATGCGCCCTTTGCGCTCTCGTTCTTATCCGTATTGACGTGCGCTGGCTGTAATCTCGAGCGCGAGAGACAAGTCTGGACTTGCAAACTTTGTGCCGCCTTGCTGGCGCCATGGAAGACGTCACACACACACACACGCCCAGTTTAGTGGGAGATTTGAAATAATGTAAAAAAATAGGCGTGCGGTGTGATTTGAACCGGAGACCTAGTGTTTACAATGCAATCGACTGACACCACTCGACCACTCGCCCATTTACGGTGAAGAAGCGCTCGTTGGTGATTAGTAGTATGGTTAGAGCGCTCTTCAAGGTCAAATAAAGAAAAAAAAAGTACGAGAAATATCCACAAGCCTAGACTAGCCTAAACCTGTAATGTGTAACTCTCCCCCCTCACCCCCCTGAGATAAATAAAACACATAATAGACTTTTAAAAATATGTATTTAGTGTTTTACTAATTCACATAACATAAGTAGTATTATTATTATTATTGAGGTTGTAAATTACTTTTATTTTTACTTAATCTTTGCTTTCTATTTGAGTTTCATCATCATCATCATCTGCTTCACTTTTGTCCAGTTCAGACTCTGAAGTAGAATAAACAGTTATATCATCTTCTTCTTCATGGTAACCAACTATTCTGATTGTCGTTGGACCAGGAGGTATAATTACATTCTCTCCAACCTTTTGAAATTTGTAGGACTCCAGAGTATCCATTTGCAATATTTTACCGTTGTCATCGAAGAAAACGTACTGTATATAATAAGAAACATCCATGATGACTAGTAGTAGTGGGAAGAGTGGGGATGGACTCCAAATGGAACTTAAATTGTTAAATACTCTTCAACACAATGGTTTATTAATACTGATTTTTTCTATGATACACCCAATATATAATGTAGAATGGCGAACTCATCGTTGTTTTTCTTTCCATTTGTATCTAATTAACCCCACCACTTTAAGCCTGATATAAATAAAACACATAATGTTATTGTTAATAAGTATATTTTAATTTAAGTTTAAAAGTTTAATACATAAAATACAATTAGTTAATAATAGTTTATGTTTAATGTCTTTTAGCAGCTTCTCCATCTTTAGCTTATGGATTTTCCTTCTAGAAAAAATTTTCCACAGTTAAATTCTTCTACATAATAATAACAATGATTAACTACCTTTTCTGTAGTTCCAATGATTTTAATTTTAAGGTTTGAGAGGCTTGTTTTAATTTCATTTTGTTTGAGCAGAATAAAGTTATACTTGTATGTTCGTGTATAGGATGTGTGAAAATGAAAGAATAATTTAACAGTTAAATGTATTTATTTTTAGCAAATAGTACATTATTAAAAATTCATAAATGTTATCATGTTTATCTACACCATTATACATAAAACTCATTTGGGATTGTCCATCTTTGGATTTAACCATGTAGTCATCATACACAGCGGCTCCTATCTTTCTCGGCAGTATAATATTTAACATTTCATGTTGCATAATAACTATTCCGGACATGGTTTTTCCCAGTGTACAACCACAATAAATTTCACCTACTGCTAGATCTTCTAAAAATACTAGGACTTCTACAGCTTTTGCTGCTGCTGTTATTGCTCCCGATGAAGCTGGTACTGATGCTGGTGATGGTGGTAATGGTGGTGGTGGTAATGGTGGAGTGATTACATTTTCACTTATTGAAAAATCCTCCAAATCGGCTGCCGTTATGGTCGATGAAGCTGATAATGCGGCTGGCGATGGTGGTGGTGGTGGTGGAGAGAGTATATTTTCACTTATTAGAAACGAATCTAAATCTGCTAACGTTGTGGTGGTGGTTGTTTCTGAAGCCGTTTTTTGTTCCTTCTAGAGCAAGCATAACATCAGCTAAACTACTTATATAACAGAAACTAATTACATACCTTTTTCTGTTGCCTTTTACAATGACAATTTAGCGGGCTATCACCTAATGTTTCGTAGCACTGTAAATCTAAGGTCGTTTTTGGATAATGCAAATTGACTGAGTTTTGACAAAAACAAAAGTACTCATAGCAATCGTTGCAGAATAGTGTAGGCATTTAGCGGCTCTCTGGTTGAGGATTATAAATCAGTCTTAATTTATATGAGTTACCACCCCCTCTCTATCCAACTATTTATAGAATATTATCTTTGTTTATCCAACTGTTATGTCTCTTATCCAAACCTAACCACTTTAGGAAAACTTTGTTATTTTTTCGTTTCAACACTTTCTCAACTAAATATACATCTGAATATTTTACTCTTTGCAATTGATAATCATAGAATCATCCATGAATGTCTTTGTTTTCCATATCCTCTAATAGGTATGTAGTTGGGTTAGTTATTTGCACACGTTTAATTGTAAATATTTCAGTCGACCAATTGGGAGTGTATTTTTTATCGAATACTCCTCGTATTTTTGATATTCGTACCCGATCACCTACTTGAAATTTATTTTTTAGTTGTCCTCTTTTTATATTACTATATACTGTATTCAATAACAGTTGTTCATGTGCTTTAGAAACTTCAATTGGTTTCATTTTTATGGTCCGATGTTTAGAATTGTTATATTTGTTTGTAATACTTTGTAAAATATCAATCCATTTATAGTGTCCTCTGTAACTAAATTCTTTCCACATTATATTTTTTAATGTTCTATTAACACGTTCTACAATTGATGCTTTTTTCTCACTAAAGGTACTATAATGATTTATATTATATTTTTTCATTAGTTGTTTGAATACATTATTGAAAAACTCTTCCGTGATCGGTTTGTAAATTTATTGGAATTTGCTCTTTGAAAACGTTTTCTAGAGCCTTAGTAACATCTTTTCCTGTTTTGCTTTTGATGGGAAATGTCCATGTAAATTTCGAAAAACAGTTAATTACTACTAGAATGTATTTGTAGCCGTTATTATTCTTAGCATATGGGATCATTTCAACTAAGTCAGCTTGAAATAAATCGTTTAGAGACTTTAAAATTACTCTTCTTCTTCTAAAATTAATTCTAGCTGGCTTATGAATTTCTTCAATAACTTGTCGTTTTTTATCGTCATCCATTATCACAGAAATTCTATTGTACGATTCTGGCCTCCCTTAGTTCTTCAATGATTGAAATAATTTCGTTCATAACACTTGTATTACCGGCTTCGTGTGATGCAAGTAACAATTGTAGTCTTTCCGTTAATTCATTCGGATTGTCCCAATAAGCAAATTCCTTAGTCTTATCCACTTGTGTCATTAATACACCACAACTACCACCTGTCTTTTTGTTCTGTACTAGAGGTGCTAATATTTTTAGATACTTTTTCAATTTGCTCCCATCAATTTGTTTGTTAGCTTGATAATAACGTCTATGTGCGTTAGTTTTTAGAACAATCTCGGTGTAATTTTTTTCGTCTGTATCATTATAACGTTGTGGTTTCTTTTTAAATAATAATTCATAAAGTCCGCGTGTAGCTTTATATCTTTTGTTCTTAACAGTTATGTCACCATTGGTTGAAATAGTTATTTGTGAATTCCCAATAAAGAATTTTTCAGTTTCTGCATCATATCTAATGCCATATTTAGTGTCATACTCATCTTCCTTTTTCCTCATCTCACCAATGTATTTTCTTGGTAAGGGATGTTGATAGAGATTCTCATCAATATCATCATCATCATCATCATCATACTCTACTACCATGGGATTACCTGAAGTATGTGCTATTGGTGATAATGGTTCAAATTTCCCATTACCATCACTTTCCTCCTCCTCATCCTCCTCTTTCTTTACATAACCAGAATCGTTTTTATGATTAAGTTTAGTTTGAATAATTTTTAGTTGTTTAGTAATTGGTGAAAATACTTTTTCTTGTGCGATTTCACCATGTTTTAAAACACTTAACTTCTTCCGAATTTCTCGTATTTTTGCGATAATTCTTTTCTTCATGTTCTTTTCATTTTCAAACATTTTTACATCTAAATGGGACGACGAACTAACGAAAAATGACCATAAATCCTATGAGTACTACAATAATATAAACTGATCGAAACCTTTACGATATCGTCCTTTAGATAGATCACTATCTTTAGATACAGTTAAAAATCCATGTGGTTCCTTCCAACATAGAGAGCACATATCTTTAAATTTTACGAAAGACATATCTGCTCCTATATGGACTCTGTGTACATATTTTAAGTTTAAATCATCCTGTTTAAATAGAATAATTAAATTACTATTGTCTCTAATTAAATGTTTTGAAACTTGTGCATAAGTTTGTGATAGATAGAAACAATCAATATAATTATGTCGACCCATGCTGAAATATTCACGCATTGTATTTTGGTTACCGCATGAAACATCATCAAAGATGAATATTGAGTTCGGTAATGCTTCATTAGGTGCTAATATATTCTCATTGTTGTGAAAGGAATTAAACGTTATTCCCTTTATTGGTTTCAATAGCCGTTCTAGGTAAACGTATTTAGGTTGATTTAACGATTTTGAATAAATGTAAATATTTTCAAATTTTAATCCATTTTTATGTTCAATTAGTGTAATCATCACATTAGTTTTACCGCAATTTGATGGTCCTACGATTATACACCGTACAGTTGAAAGTAAAAGTGTACCATGCCTTGAACACTTTTTTACATCAAAAGCGTCAGAATCGTGGTTTTCTACACACAACGAAATCTTCTGTTGAACTACTTTCATTTTTATGGACACTTACACTAAATATAGGAGTTGTTATGAACAAGAAGAGGGATAGTTGTATACTATAATTACGAAACATAATAAATATATTATATATTTCCGGTACCTTGGTACACACATTGCAGTATCATTTTAGATATCAAGCAGTCAAAATGAGAGTGTATACTGGCGACGGTCTTATCAATAGCGCTATTAATAGTTTACCCTTTGAACTGCATATACCAGGAGGTTATCAGTTCAGTGGTCCAGGCACTCGTCTTCAAAAACGTTTACAGCGTGGTGATAAACCTAAAAATAAATTAGATGCTGCTTGCAAAGACCATGACATAGCGTACGCAATGGAAAAAGATTTAAAAAATCGCCATAACGCAGATGGTATATTAGCTACAAGAGCAATGGATCGATTTCGTTCTTCAGATGCATCGTTTGGTGAAAAACTTGCGGCATTAGGTGTTGCGGGTGTTATGCGTAGTAAAGTGAAATTAGGTATGGGTTACTCTAATAATGTTAATGCTAAATGCAGTAAAATTATACGAAAACATTTAAATTCGCTTAAGAAAATTACTAACTTACTTAATGACGCATATGATGATCTGGATAATAATTTAAAAGATCCCAATGTTGTCGGTGAAATAAAGGAGAAAAAGAAGCAAACAGTGAACAAAAAGAAAAAAAGTAATGGTGGAAACGAAATTTTAAACAAAGCAATGTTGGCAGTACTGAAAAAGAAAAATGAAGATGCACCAGTCAGTCGAAATGAATTAGATTTAATGATGGAAGTTGATGATGTTTCAAGTCCAGAAATACCAACACCATCACAATAACAAACTGTACCAACTAAGAAGAGAAAATTGGCAAAAAAGACCAAATTCAATATCGAAGATAATATGATAATTAACCCACCTCAACAGCAACAAGATCCTATTTTGAAACGTAAATTAGAAGATAACTACAATGAGGAAGTAGATAATTCGTCTGCCAAACGAATTAAAACCTAGGTACAAAGTCGTTACGTTCAATAGTTTCATGAGAACTTTGGCGGTGAACGTATCATTTTGTTAGCATAATGAAGAAAAAAAATCAGAAACCGAAACAGAAAGCTAAATCTGTTTCCTTACCGAAAATCATACAGGAAATAAAACGAAGAATTGTTCAAAAACAACCTCAGAACATAAAAAGTGCTATACGGGTTGCAAGTAAAGTGGCAGCAAAATTTAAATCAAAAGTTAAAACCAAAAGTAAACGTATAATACCAATACCGAAAACAGGTGGGATTTTACCTCTAATCCCAATCTTTGCTGGTCTGTCGGCCCTCGGAGCGCTATCTGGCGGTGCAGCTTCTATAGCAAATGCCGTAAATCTAGCTAAACGTGCAAATGAAAAGCTAAAGGAATCAACACGTCATAATAGGTCAATGGAGGCTTTAGCCATGGGAAAGGGTCTCTATTTGAAACAATACAAACGAGGCTTAGGTTTGTATTTGCATCCGATAGAAGCACAACGAAACTATTCAAGATGAATATGACTAGACGACGACCGCTAACCAATGTGGACATAATAAAATATGCAAAAAAATTTAAAATTCCACATTTTCGCGGTGTACCATCTAAGATACGAAACATTTTTGAAGCGGGTGTCATTAATTTGGATGACTCCATTGGTCCGGGAACACATTGGGTTGCGTACAGAAAAAATAGGAAACAAATAATCTACTTTGATTCGTATGGTAACCTGAGACCGCCAAGAGAAGTAATCAAATACTTCACTTCAAATGGTGCAGTTCGAATTTATGATAATTATAAAAAGTATCAGATGTTATTGAAACCGTCTTATAATTGTGGACAGTTATGCATAAAATTTTTGCTAAATAAATTATATAAATAGAGTGTACAGCTTTTATTATTCCTATTCCCTGCTTAGACACGAATTGAAAATGTCATCGTCATCGTTCACTTTTACGTTTCATCAGAAATCTTCAGTGCTCACATCTAAGATATATCCACCAATTATTTTAAGTGATGGTGATAATTACGCAATAGGTTTGGTGAATTTCGTCAGCTATAATTCGATACCAAACGTAGACTCATCAAACAACAATTTTTACTATAACAATACAAAACAAATGACCCTACCGGAAGGATTATATGAAGTGAGTGACATCGAAAACACCATAACAAGTCATATCGAAGATAAATGGACCAAAGATCGTCCGATTGTAATCATAAAAGCTAATCGGAATACACTAAAATGTGAGATTAAATCCAGCGTAGATATTGACTTTACGAAACCGAACAATATAGGAAGTTTATTGGGATATAAATCGAAGGTACTAAAAAAGGACATTAAACATGAATCAGACTATCCCATAAATATTTTTAAAATTAATACTATAAATGTAGAATGTAATTTAGTTACTAATTCGTACAGCAATGATGATCAAATGCACATTCTGCATGTGTTTTATCCAACAGTCTTACCTGGTACAAAAATTATTGAAAATCCTGCAAACGTTATCTATCTACCAATCAACACCAAATATATAACTGAAATTATACTTAAAATAACCGACCAAGATGGTAATGTAGTTAATTTCAATAACGAAACCATAACGGTAAGACTTCATCTCAAACGTGTGTGATATTATCTCATTAGAAATGGTATTCATATATAATGAGCATATAAATACATCAAGTGCTAAACCACCCATACGCAGTGTAAAAAGAACTCTCAAGGTGCTAACAACATCCAATAGGAAGTTTTTAAGTGCATTAGGATTTAAAATATTAGAAGAAAAACAAAATTGGTAGAAGACTTATTGCGTTCTGGTCCGATCTGAAAATCAGTGTAAAACAATTTGGTCTGCGTTTGTTGTGCGTTTGTCGCTGTTTCGTTCAAGACATAAAAAAATGAGTTTTTATAACCTAAAAGTTGGTGAAGGAATCTATGCAGATAATTCAATCACTAGGTATGAATTCCACACACACCAACCGTATGCAGCTACAAGCTTCAATCATAACGATGAAATTAGGATTCCAATTCAGACTCAGGACTTGTACTCATTACCCTCCGAATCACTACTATGTATCGAGGGGAAACTATTGAATGAGGCTGGTGAAGTTAGTAAAACATTGAATTTTGTGAACAATGGTATCATGTTTTTGTTTGATGAAATTCGTTATGAATTGGGTGGAAATGTCATTGATAGGACAAGACTTCCGGGGATAACAACTACGTTAAAAAGTTATGCTTCCTATTCCCCTGGCACTCTTACCAGACTACAAAATGCCGGATGGAATCACCAATCGTATCCAAAAATAATTGATAAAGATGGAAACTTTAGTGTCTGTATACCGTTGTCTATGCTATTGGGATTTGCAGAAGATTTCCGTAAAGTAATATTGCATGTTCGCCAAGAGCTCATACTACTGAGGAGCAATTCAGATTTGAATGCTGTGTGTAATAATCCGGTAACAGCTGAAGATAAACCGAACATTAAGATTAGTAAAATTGCGTGGAAAATGCCCCATGTTATAGTTGGTGATGAGCAAAAAATACATCTGATGGATCGCGTTGCATCGAATATGGATTTAGAAGTGGCATTTAGAAGTTGGGAACTGCAAGAGTTTCCGTTAGTGCAAGAAAATACTAATCATACTTGGGCCATTAAAACAACTAGTCAATTAGAAAAACCTAGATTTATTATTTTTGCATTTCAAAGCGAAAGAAAAAACTCCCTAAATCGCAATATGAGTCAATATGATCATTGCGACTTAACAAACATAAAACTATATTTAAATTCTGATGTATATCCATATGATAATTTAAATGTAAACTTTAATAAGAGCAATTTTTCCATGCTTTATGAAATGTATGCAAACTTCCAGAAATCATATTATTATAAAAGTAGTGGGGCAGAACCATCTCTCTCTCCAATTGATTATAAACAGTTAGCTCCGTTGGTGATCATAGACTGCAGTCATCAATCTGAAGCAACTAAGACCGGAGCCGTTGATATTAGATTGGAATTCGAAACCAGTACAAACGTCCCTGCAAAGACAAGTGCATATTGTCTCACACTCTACGATCGTATCATCAACTACAATCCGTTAACGAGTGTTGTGAGAAATTTCTAAGCAAATAATGTATATTGTGGATTTTCAAGGCTTCCAGTATAAGGATAGTGATTTTTTCATCAAAGAATTGGCTATTTGTAATGTCAGTACTGGTAGTAGTCTACACACACTTATTGCACTCACACATAAATTGGAATGGTACAAAACATCTGTGAGGGATCACATGCAATGGACCACCACAAATATACACGGCTTAGATTGGAACCAAACGTCAGATTTTACCACTACAATACCACAAGAGGATATTTCGAGATATTTAAAAGACGCAGTTGGGAGTGAAATTATCTTAGTTAAAGGTCTGAATAAGAAAATTATGCTTAAGAAATTTCTTTCTAATGTTATTATAGATATTGATAAAATTGGATGTCCAAATTTAAAAGAATTAAGTACTTTAAGTGTTAACTATCACTGCAAATGTCATTTATTGAACAGTGTTGAGCTAAATTGCGCTCTGCGAAATGTACATGTACTGTATAATTGGATTATTAAATAAAACAAAAACTATCAACTGTATATATGTTTTTATTTAAATATAATGTATGTACACAATGAGTTTGCATTTATAATAAAATATTTTCAAGAATATTGATCTTTTTTTCGTTTTCTTAACCGGCACCGGTTCGGTATACTTGAAGACGTCATCTTCTTCTTCTGCATCGTCTTCCTCTATCTCCTCGACGTCCTCCTGATGACTTTCAGGGATCACTACGACTTTCCTTTTCCTCTTTGGTGCCTGCTGTTGCTGTTTGGGTTGAGGTTGTGCTGATGGGATTTCTTCGTCTTCATCCTCTTCTGGCGGTGCCTCAAGAAACTTTTGAGGCTCCTCAGGCTCCAGCTGAACATTAAACTTAAACATCTTCAGCGCGTCGCGGAAGATGTAAAGTTCCTCTTGATTCTCCAAGTGTAGTTTCATGTAGGTGACTGGCAAGTCCCCAAACTTGCTTTGCAGGGTTGTTAATTTCGGTGTGTATGATAAGGTGATCATCACCTGGCCCTCCTTTTCAGTAATGCCCCTCACCCCATAGGTGAAGAGCTGCTTACAAATTACGAACAGCATCTTCGTCGGCAGACGGACACTGGTCGACTTCACGATTATGGTGCTTGGAATTGAAGCCATGATGTTGAGTAGTAGTAGTAGTTGTAACTGAAAGAGAGAAGTACAGTACAGCTGGAACTGCTTCCACAAAATATATACCCAATTTTTGTTGACGTTAATAATCACATGATGTCAAAACAACATGTAATGGAATATTCCCGAATGCTTACGTGCGTACAAACTCAAGCATTACGTAAAAAATCGAATGTGATAACAAATCTATAATTATTTTAGGGTAAATATCAAAATTGTTTATGTAGACATTTCATCATCATATAATCACATCATGCAATAACAACATGTAATGGAATATTTCCGAATGCTTACGCACGTACAAAATCCAATGTGATAACAAATCTATAATTATTTCAGGGTAAATATCAAAATTGTTTATGTAAATATCAAAATTGTTTATGAAGACATTTCATCATCACATGATGCAATAACAACATGTAATGGAATATTCCCGAATGCTTACGTAGACAAAAAAATTAGCGTGTATTATGTTTGTTCATTTCAAATACAGAGATCATGACCTAGTGCGATAGGATTCTATATCAGTCTACGACTGAACTCTAAGAGATTATTTGGTTAGAAAACATATTTTCATACTTAAATACCCAGTGTTCAATAAAAAATGATCATTAAGTCCATATATTACATAGAAAGACATTTATGTGGACAATATATTCGCAATAATGTCGTCACCAGAAACTGTTGCCGATCTATCGAGTGTTGCTATCAAGAAACTTGAAGAGGTAAGCAGAATAATTAAAACACGTCTTCAATTATTACGTTTGGTGAAATCGATAAATAAATTAATTCTAACTGTTCGGAAAGCAACCAAAAATAAATCTGCTAATAGTGGAAACTTTTTAAAATTAGAATCTAATTTAGGATTACTTAAATGTTTCAAAGAACGGTTTAAATGGTTGACAAATAAAAGAAAAAACCGTAATAATAAGCGAAACCTACAATGGGAACAAGTTGAATCTTGCTTTGATTGTAGAATTCAAAGCGGTGTTATTGTTAATTATAAAATTTTGGATCCGGAAATTTTTTTGGATAAAGCATTTAAGAGTTTTTCATTGAAAATAAAAAAATCGTTAAAAACGGCTCTGTTAAAGGTTAATACAGTATTCTATGCGACTTTTGTTAAACCACAGAACGGTGATACTGATATTAAACATTTTCCTACCAAAACCGAGGTTATTGATAATGGTGTCAATTTAAAGGAATGGTATAGGGAACATGTTAAAAATAAAATTTTAACGAAATTACAAACGTTCGAAGAGCGTGACTCAGGATGGGCGCTCTATCAGATTTTACAATTAAAAATTAATATTAATAACTATGCGCCAATAAGCTGTGGTGTATCTACGTTTGTGCAAATACCGCCATTTATTAGCAACACAAAATCAGTAATTAATATAAAAAATGATGATCCATACTGCTTTTTATGGTCAATTATGGCCGCGAAGTATCCGTGTGATAAAAAGAAGAAAAACGTTTCTAGAACTAAGTCGTATCCACACTTTCGAGATAAACTAAAATATGATGGTATTAAATTTCCTATGCGTCTTAAAGATATACCTAAATTTGAAAATATGAATAACATGTCAATTAATGTGTTTATAATTAGTGATGGTAGGAATAGGGAAATTCTACCTACATATCTAAGTAAATTTCATTTTAAAGAAGAAATTAATTTATTAATGCTTAAAACTGAAATTAGTGTTGATGTTGACGATGATAATGATGATGATGATGGTGATGTTTACGTTACACGACAAAATCATTTTGCATTAATTAAAAATTTATCTAGTTTATTAAAGAATCAACTTCCAGATTCTAAAAATAAAAGCTGGATCTGTAATCGTTGTCTAAATCATTTTGCAACGCAGGAAACATTAAACAGACATATCACCATGTGTAGAAACATAAATAAAGCTAAAATTATTTTACCTAAAGAACCTGAAAATATACTGTCGTTTAGTAATTATAAAAATGTATTAGATGCACCTTTTGTCATCTATGCCGATATCGAAAGCATTCTATTAAAACATCAAGATAGTAAGGTTACTACAACTTTGAAAAGAGAACAGAAACATGAAGCATTTAGTATTGCTTACTATTTAAAATGTTCTTTTGATGATTCCCTTTCGAAATTTGAATTATATACAGGGAAAGACTGCAATATCTGGTTTGCAAAAAATGGAAGAAATTGCATTGGAATTAAATACAAGATTTGTTAATATAGTACCAATGAACTTATCAAGAATTGAAAAAGAACAACATAAATGTGCAAAAAAATGTTATCTCTGTTTAAAACCATTTACCACGTCTAATTACAAGGTCAGAGATCACAATCATTTTACAGGAAAATTTAGGGGTAGTAGCCACAACTTATGCAACTTGAAATTGAAAGATTCACATGCTCTTCCAGTAGTTTTCCATAATCTCTCCGGCTACGATTCTCATTTTATTATAAAAGCTATCGCAGTTAATATTCCAGGTAAAACTAGTCTATTACCACTGAATAAGGAAAAATACATTTCTTTTACAAAGTATATTAGTAATACAAAGGTAAATATCAAATTTATAGATTCTTTTCGCTTTATGGCAAGCAGTTTAGACAAATTGGGATCTTATTTAAATGCTAATCAAAAGATAATAACAAGAAAAATGTGTAAAAATGATTATGAATTTACATTACTTCAAAGAAAAGGTATATTTCCTTATGAATATTTAGATAATTGGGATAAGCTTAGGGAAACAGCTTTACCATCTAGGGAACATTTTTATTGTAAGTTAAACAATAATGGGCTATCGGAGTCTGATTATAAACACGCTTGCGATGTATGGAATCATTTCAAAGTTGAAAATATTCAACAGTATGCAGAGTTATACTTGAAAACTGATGTTTTAATTTTAAGTGATGTTTTTGAAAATTTTAGAAAAATTTGTAAATCTACCTACGGTTTAGACCCCCTGCACTATTGTACAGCGCCAGGTTTAGCATTCGACGCCATGTTAAGAATTACTCATGTTAACTTAGAATTACTCACCGACGTGGATATGTTAATGTTTATTGAACGGGGAATCAGAGGTGGGATCTCTCAGTGTTCCAACCGTTATGGAAAAGCTAATAATAACTATATGAAAGATTATAATGTTGATCATGAACAATCCTATTTAATGTACTTTGACATTAACAATTTATATGGGTTAGCAATGAGCCAACATTTACCAATGGGTGAATTTGAATTCATCACCGACCGTGATATATATTCGCTGCCTAGTGTTGAATCTGTACCTGATAATAGTCCCATTGGATATATTTATGAAGTAGATATTACATATCCAATGGAACTATTTGGAAAACATAACGATTTGCCTCTATGTCCTGAACATATGGTACCACCTTGCTCACAAACAAAACTTCCAAAATTACTAACAACATTCTATGAAAAAAAAAACATTATGTTATTCATTATAAAACGCTACAACAGGCTCTTAAATTGGGTATCAAAGTTGACAAAATTCATAAAGTGTTAAAGTTTAAGCAGTCAGATTGGTTACGAAAATATATTGAGTTAAATACTGAAATGAGAAAAAATAGTAACAACGACTTCGAGAAAAATTTCTTTAAACTAATGAACAATGCAGTTTTCGGCAAAACAATGGAAAACGTACGGAAATATCGAGATATTAAATTAGTCACGAAATGGTCAGGACGTTACGGAGCAAACTATTCCACTATAATTATATGCTTGAAAAATTTAATAATCAAGCCAAATTATTATACTGCGACACTGATTCGTTAATTTAACATTTATTCGTGGATGACATTTATCAAAATATTAAGGATGACATTGATAGGTTTGATACCTCAGATTTCCCCGAAAAGAATATATATAACATGCCTAGAGTAAACAAAAAGGTGATCGGCTTAATGAAGGATGAGAATTGTGGACGTATCATGACTGAATTCATTGGTCTTAAATCGAAAATGTATGCCATCAAAGTGCAAACAACTGAAGATGAGGTAAATCAACTTCAAAGAAAACTGAGTGTTATAGGTGAGGATACCGAGCATATCCAACACTTGGTATCAAACATAGGTACTCTAAAGAAAGCTAACGGTGTAAAATCATCTTCACTAAACCATATAACCTTTGATTATTATTTTAATTGTTTATTTAATAATGAAACCTATAGGACTGATCAGTATTTAATCAGATCTGAAAAACATGTAGTTTATACAATAAAACAAAGCAAACTAGCGTTAAGTTCATATGATGATAAAAGAATTGTTAACTATTTATATACAGACACCAAACCATGGGGTTATACGTAGTTTTAATTATCTTGTATTTGTCTTCAAGTATATATATGAGCAGATCTAGAGAGGGGGAAAAATACAGGTTAGATAGCTTAAACTAAAATAAAATACACATCTATAGTTAGTATGATTTTAGCTATATCAAGATGTTAATGGTTTTACTATTTCTCTTACCTCTGACGAGAGGTAATTCAGTACAAGAAGAGCAGTGTGATTATTACAAGCGTGAATCTGAAAACTGGCGAAATGACTATGAATCCCTTTATAATGTCAGTCTATCTATTCATCAAGAATGTACAGATGAACTGGACCAATGTACGGAAGACCATATGAGCGAAATGGATTTGACTGACGAGTGTTTCAAGAAAATCACAGGATTCGAAAGACGAATTGAAAATTTAACTGTATCTACGGCTCTCATCGAACGTGAAAATTTAATAAAACAAAGTATTCAACTAGAATCTACCATACAAGAATTGAGAAAGTCCCTAAATGACTCCAATAAAAAACTGAGTTTTTCGTACGGCCTCATTAATGAGTATAAACAAAATATAACGGAATTACGTGACCTGTATGATAAAATTGTATTAGATGCACATATGTTAAAATTTGATTATGATAACTGTGATGTTAAGTTAACAAAATTTATGAATGACATTCTTCAAAAAGAACGAAAATTAATACAAAATATAAACGACTGTGTGGAAAGGGAGGAACAATGTCAAGAGAAGAAGAATAGATATTCACTTAATCTAAGCATTTGTCGAAAATCAAATAGAAAGCACAGATTAAGTAAAAATAAAAGTAATTTACAACCTCAATAATAATAATAATACTACTTATGTTATGTGAATTAGTAAAACACTAAATACATATTTTTAAAAGTCTATTATGTGTTTTATTTATCTCAGGGGGTGAGGGGGGAGAGTTAGACATTACAGGTTTAGGCTAGTCTAGGCTTGTGGATATTTCTCGTACTTTTTTTTCTTTATTTGACCTTGAAGAGCGCTCTAACCATACTACTAATCACCAACGAGCGCTTCTTCACCGTAAATGGGCGAGTAGTCGAGTGGTGTCAGTCGATTGCATTGTAAACACTAGGTCTCCGGTTCAAATCACACCGCACGCCTATTTTTTTACATTATTTCAAATCTCCCGCTAAACTGGGCGTGTGTGTGTGTGACGTCATCCATGGCGCCAGCAAGGCGGCACAAAGTTTGCAAGTCCAGACTTGTCTCTCGCGCTCGAGATTACAGCCAGCGCACGTCAATACGGATAAGAACGAGAGCGCAAAGGGCGCATAGCAACAGCACATGCACGTGACGTCAATAAGATAACAAACAAGCTCAAAGGTCGAATAACAAACACATACACAGACGTCAACAAGATAAGAGATCAAAGGTCAGATAAGGCTGTCAAGGCCACGTGACGTCAGAGAGGCTCAGAACGGGGTTCTGAGGCACGACCGAACTCAAGGTCATTTTTGTCCCAGGATCCCGGTAGCTACACTACTGTCGGTAACGTACTCGAGGAAAACAAATCACTTCGTGAAGAGAATGCATGCCTGTCAGCGAGAGTCAGAGGGACTGAGGATGAATTGGCTGATATCAAAATAAGAATGGAATCTATTAATGAAGTTATTATTCAGGAAATGCAGGATCGCAAGAGAAGGGCAAAGAACGTTATAATATATAACATCGAGGAATCTACTGCCCCTAACCAGCAGCAAAGGGTTAGTGAAGACAAACTGGCTGTCAGCAATATATTAGGTTCTGCTTTGCAGATTAATTTGGCGAATAATGATGTATTCAGGTTGGGAAAGTACAGTGAAGGAAGGAACCGACCAATTAAATTGGTTCTGGATTCTGACGATGATGCCTTAAAGGTTTTGAAAAGTAAGAAGAATCTCAACGGCTCCACCATATCCATAAAGGCTGACCTCACAGTTAAACAACGTGAGGAGATCAAAAAATTACATAACGAGCTGGAGCGGTTAAGCAAGGATGGAGTTGACTCAAAGATAATTAGATACATCAATGGTCAACCGAGGATTGTGAACAAGTCTAATTTTCGTAATTAAAAAGAGCCAATCATTAGAAATTTTATATTTAAATATTAGAAGCTGCAGAAATAAACTCCATGAAATTGAAGCCATTATTAATAGTATAGAGTATGAGATAGGATTAGTTGTGCTTACTGAGACCTGGTTGTATCCTGGTGAGGAACAGTACTTTAACCTGCCAGGCTACCAAGCGGTCCACAATTCCAGAGATAGCAGGGGTGGGGGAACATCCATTTTCATAAAAGATAATCTAAGATACAATAACATCCCCTGTAGCGATTTACCCCTATCAAACTGCAACCCCATACAGTTACACTTGTACGACCTCAACTTGAAGTTGCTTGTCCTATACAGAGCCCCGAATCTTAATATCAACGGTTTCCTTGAAGCGTTGGATGGTTACCTTGAGGACAATACATCAAAATGCATGGTGTTAGGAG
Organism: Melinopterus prodromus; assembly: GCA_964023965.1. NCBI lineage: Eukaryota > Metazoa > Arthropoda > Insecta > Coleoptera > Scarabaeidae > Melinopterus > Melinopterus prodromus. The sequence continues at coordinate 29,676,582 of OZ030395.1, forward strand.
ATATAAATCTTAATTTGCTAGATATGAGTAGACAAGTTGACCAATATAGGAGTATTATACATATGAATGGTTTTGAAATACAAAATAAAATAGATTTCTCCAATGCTACACGAACAACGGAAAGCACTAATACCTTGATCGATCATGTGTTGTCATGTGGCCTGCAGTGTGAGGTACAACCTGTGGATTGCTGCTTTTCGGATCACAAACTACTATTTGTGTCAGTAAGCATCGGCTCAGGAAGGTGTATAACACCAAGAGAATAGTAAAGAAGCTTGATGTAAGGAAATGGATAAATAATCTGGCCGAATGTGAAGGGATAAATAGGGTAGCAAGTTTTTCTGAACTGATAGATGTAATGCAAGGCGAGAAGTCAAGGTGCACAAAGAATAAAGTTCTAAAGCATAAGATTGGGAAGTCTTGGGTTAGCCTGGAATTTGTTAGAATGGTAAAGGACAGGGATGAAGCATACAAGAAGTATAAGGCAACTAATAATGGAGAGGATGAAGCAGCCTTCAAAACACTGAAAAATAAAGTTACTAACCTGTCTAAAAAGTTGAAAAGAGACTGGGCAACGAACATGTTTGTAAATACTAGGGGAGATACGAGAAAGACTTGGTCTGTAATCAACAACTTAATCTTCAACAACAATAAAAGGGTACATAACTCAATTACGCATATTAAGGTCAACAATACAGACATCACTGATCCACTAATGATTGCAGAGGAATTCAATACTCATTTCTGTACTATCGGACAGTCAGTCGTGGATGGAGCCCCAAATAGTGCCCTGAACTGCAGTTTTATGGAAGAGGATGAACAAAAAACTTTCTTCATGCGGCCTACAAATATCCACAAGATTCTTGATCTGATAAGTGGATTGAAAAATAACTGTAGTGCGGGTTACGATGATGTTTCTAAACGAGACTTATTAGCAGTTTACGATGTCATCAAATATGTGTTGACAGATCTTATAAACCATGTTCTGACTTCTGGTAACTTTCCTGATGAGCTAAAGAAATCTAAAGTAGTACCGATCCACAAGAAGGGCCCTAGAGATTGTATGGACAACTACAGACCAATCTCACTTTTGAGCATTTTCTCCAAATTGGTCGAGGCAGTTATCAAGAGGAGAATTGTTCATTTCGTAGAGAACTCTTTCAAGTTCGATGAATACCAGTATGGTTTTCAGGCAAGGTGTAGTACGTCGAGTGCAATTGTGGACTTGGTTGAACATGTAAAGTATGAACTGAATAAAAATAACTATGTCGTTTGCGTCTTTGTGGACTTACGAAAGGCCTTCGATACCGTGGACTTAGACATTTTGTGTGAAAAGACAGTTCGAATGGGCTTTAGAGGAAATAGTGCGGACTTGATTAAGTCTTACGTGTCGGGCAGGAGTCAGTCGGTTAGCGTGAATGGCGTGAGTAGCAAGTGGATAACAACCAACATTGTAGTGCCCCAGGGTTCGGTACTGGGCCCCATTTTCTACCTGCTGTACGTACACAGCCTAAAGTATGCTGGGCTCAGAGCTAAATACTTCATGTATGCTGATGATACTGTGCTAGTCTACAGTGGGAAGAGTTGTGCGGAGCTAGAGAATAGCATCAATGCGGACCTGGACAAGTACACTGCTTGGTTATCTGCGAATAAATTGGTAATCAATGTTGATAAGAGCGAATACATGTTGGTGAAGCAGAGAAACAAACCAGATGCAGTCATCCGTGTGGTGATCAATCAACTTCCAATCAAACGTGTTGGCTCTTACAACTATCTTGGACTGCTAATGGATGACAGGTTATCATGGACTGAACATATTCAAAGATTAAATAAGAGATTGTCCGCTGCATCAGGTGCTCTGAGACGATGTGCTTATTACATCGAGGATGGTCAGCGTAGGCTGATTTATTATGCCCTGGTAGGCTCTGTGTTGAGGTATCTCATTCTTTGTTGGGGGAATGCCGCTGGATATCTGACTCACTCTGTCCAGAGAATTCAAAATAGGTGCATAAAATCCCTCTACAACCTGGATCGCCTGACACCTACCGCAAGCCTGTACAACAACACTGGCTTTGAGAGCATTGACATGTTGAGGCAGTACGAAACTGCCAGATTCATCTACAGCATTGTGAGGGGACATATAAAGAGCAACACTGTTTTGGTTTCGGCAGACCATGTTCACTCCCGAAACTTGAGATATGCTACGAGTCTGCGTGATTACTGCCGAAGGACATCTTCGTGCCAAAGCTCAACCATTTTCCATGGGATTCAAATTTACAACCAATTGCCTGTTGAAATTAGGAGTGCCAGTACTAAAGCCGCTTTTAAGAGGAAACTTGGGAGCTTCCTGCGCGATACACAGTCGACGACTGACATGTGAATTGGGGTTTTGTTTACTTTCGTGCTTTCTTTGTCTGTGATTGTTTTGTTTTTTTTCTCTTTATCAATTGTGATATGATTATTTTAATCTATTAGTTAATTTTGATTAGATACTATAAGAGATTTATTTTTTTTATTTAGATTTATTTTTTATTTGTTATGTTTGGCCATCTGTGTTTTCTGTTTTGTGAATTTCATGTCACCAGTGTAAACTGATTAATGAATTTCAATAAATGATTTTGATTTTGATTTTATCACTTCTATTAAAATCAGTTAAACTTAACGGAATGTGACATGTTTTAGATTCACTCATGTTAAAATCAGTTATTAATTTTTCGATCATTTTAATTTGATGAATTTTTAATTCGCTGTCTGTGATTATTAGGTCTTATCCAAGAAAACTATTTGGTTTTGTCCACGTTTTTAATGTAAAATTATTGCTGAGTTTATCGGTTATTTCCTTTATTTTGTCTTTTGAATCAGAAATTATTAGACCGTCATCTACGTATATAGCTAATATAGTTGATCCGTCGTTATTTTTAAATATGCATTGTTCTGTTTTGAGCTGTTGCAGTCCAATATCCTTGAGTTTTTCAGTAAATGTTTGATTCCATTTTATTGGTGCTTGTCGTAATTCATATAATGCCTTTCTTAATTTACATATTTTTCCTTCTTCTTTACTGTAACCCTCAGGTATCTGCATGTAGACGTCTTCATTTAGCTGTCCGTATAAAAATGCTGTTTTTATATTAAATTTAGCTATAGTGCTTATTACCGGACTAAATATCTCATCAATTAAGTCATTCATTTATTGTTCAAATCCTCTCACTACCAATCTGGCTTTGTAAGTTCCATCATCTTTCACTTTGAAGACCCATTTGTTTGTCAGGATTTTCTCATTCTTCTGTAGATCTCTTCTTAATTTGTTACACAATAAAACGTCCACACTGATATAAACACACTTTATTTGATTTCAAACGGAGTATACATACGTCCGACCGCTCTGACAACTCGAGCTCAACTCTGTTCACACTCGTACGCAGTGTTGCCAAACTACCCTAACGCCTGTACTGTCACTAGCGGTCGTCTTAGGAACTAAATTTAAATTCAAACTAAAATACTACAGTTCGGCCAGTCCTGACATCGCGAATGTCCTCATCGCGGCACTCACTACCTTAAACTACTAAGCAACTTAACACTAACTTAATTAAGTTAGTGTTAAGTTGCTTAGTAGTTGTGTTAGTTAACACAGAGCTTCTTATTATTCGGATTCGGAATGAAGAGTTTTACACCACAATCGCATTCTAGAGGGAGCTACCATTCCTTCGTAAGGGATTTGCGTAATTTGAAATCCTTCGATATCAGTAACAACATATCTATCGTTATTCAACACTTCTTTTATAATATACGGTCCCTTATACTGTGGTAAAAGTTTCTTGTTAACGCCAGGTGTGACATCTACATTTACAATCATAACGTAATCACCTACTTTATAAACATAGGGTTGTTTACGCGATTTGTCAAAATAAGTTTTATTATACTCTTGGGATTTAATAATACTTTGTGAAGCTACCTCTCTAATTAAAACTAAATTTCTTTCACCATCTGTTGTACTTTCAATGGCTAACCGTACGTTGTCATGTACCTTTCCCTTTTGATGGATACCAAACAGTAGCTTACTTGGGGTTTGACCTGTAGATCGATTGATCGTGTTGTTTATAGCAAATTCAGCTTGACTCAATACCTTGTCCCATGTATTTGGTTGATCAACTGTCTTTGATAATACTTGATTTATACTTTTATTTATCACCTCGACTTGTCCATTCGCCTGAGGCATGCCTGTAGCAATCAAAATGTGTGATATTTCAAAATCATCAACAAAAGTTTTAAATTCCGTAGAAGTGAAACATGTTCCCCTATCTGATACGATTCTTAAAGGTTTACTGTAATATTCAAAATAGGTTTTCAAATGTTTAATCACTTCTTTCGTATCTGTTTTTGTACACGGGTACAATTTTACGTATTTTGTAAATCCATCTATAACAGAAAATATATATTTGTGTTTCCATTGCGTTTTTTCAAGTGGTCCATAATGGTCAACATGGATGGTATCAAAAGGTAAGTTTCCCTTAGGTATGTTCTTTAAAAAACCCTCTTTTTTCCCTTGTTCATATGAGTATGCCATACATTTTAAACAGTTTGAAATATACGTTTTTACCTTATTTTTTATGTCTGGAAACCAATAGGTTCTCGAAATCAGTTCACATGTCTTGTCCCCGCCAAAGTGTCCCATATCGTCGTGATATGTGCGTATGACTTGAGATTCCATGTCATTAGGGACATAAAACAATAATTCATTTTTATTTTTCCTGTATACTAGGCCGTCTCTCATTTCAACATGTTTATTCTCTGTTTTTGCTAACATGTCTCTAATTTCTGATATTTCTTTATCCCCGTGATCTTGTTTAATACTTAGAACTCTCTCAAACGAATTTCCTTCTATTATCAAAATACTTTTCCTACTCAGAGCATCCGCATGAATCTGCTCAATTGCTCAATTACATAATTATAATTTTGTAATTCCAAAGCCCATCTTAAAATTCTTGGATTTATTTCCTTCTTTTGCAAAGCTAATTTAATACTATTACAATCAGTCACTATTTTGAATTCTATCCCCTGTAAATAAATCCTAAATCGTTTTAAAGAATAAACAATAGCTAACATTTCCAACTCATAAGAATGATATTTAGATTCTACGGGTGTTGTTCGCTTACTAAAATAAAATATCGGGTGGAATTTGTCATCTTGTTGCCTTTGCATTAAAATCGAACCAAAACCATGTGATGATGCGTCACAGTGTAATTCTGTTTCTGCCAAAGAATTATAAATACACAATATCGGTTTCTGTACTAATAAATTTTTTAAACACTCGAAAGAGTTAATTTCCTCGTCCCCGAACTGAAAAATAGAATTTTTTCGGAATAGACTATAGAGTGGTTCTGCTATAAGCGCAAAGTTTTGAATAAATCGTCGAAAATATGACGTTAATCCTAAAAAGCTATGTATTTCTTTGAAATTTCTTGGAACCGGAAAATCAGTTACTGCTTTAATATTTTCTGGGTTTGGGGTAATGCCCTTTTCATTCATAACATATCCTAAAAATGTAATCTCCTCTTGCATAAAGTAACATTTGCTCAGTTTTAATGACAATAAATTTCTATGCATTAGATCAAAAATTTCGCGTAAAATTTCAACATTTTCTTCAAACGTGTTGGTCGCAATTAAAACATCATCTATATAAACACATATCTTCTCTTGGTCTATTAGATCTTTAAATATCAAGTTGATAAACCTCATAAATGTTGCAGGACTATTTTTTAAACCAAATGGCATTTTTAGGTATTCATATTGGCCATTGTGAGTCACAAATGAAGTGAATTTAATACTTCCTTCAGAAACATTAACGTGATAAAAAGCATTTTTCATATCTAATTTTGTAAAATAATTCTTATTTCTCAATCTATCTAACTGGTCGTCTATTAACGGGAGTGGAAAATTATCTCTGATAGTAATCTTATTCAATTCGCGGTAGTCTACACACAACCTTATACCTTCTGGTTTCTTACGAACTAACACGATCGGGCTACTATACTCAGAGTTACTTTTCCTTATAACCTTTTGTTCCAACAAATCATAATCTTATTAACTTCATTCTTCTCGTAAAAAGATAAACGTCTTGGTCTAAAAAAGAATGGATGATAACCTGACTTGACATTTATTTCCATTTGAAAGTTAGTTTCAGGACATTAGGCTCTGACAAACAGAAAGCGGACTGTCCGCGCGGACTGGATCGCGCTAAAGTCGCGAACTATGTATTGCGTAATGTTGCATCATCCTAGTCAAACAGGAGGCGGCCTACCGCGGCGGACTAGTTCAGTTCGCGGCGGACGGCAAATAGGTTGTACTTGTTTACAGAGTTCGCGCATGGATTGGTGCCAAAATGAGTGAAATAGAAGGTAGTAATACTGAAAATTTGATTGATCTAGTGCGGGACTGCAATTTCTTGTATGACTTGCGTCATCCTGATTATAAAGACACAGTTAAGAAAGCAGAAGCATGGAAAGATATATCGGATAAGCTTAATCAAATCGGTAAGTATTTTTTTAAGAACGCACAAAGAAAAAAAATATTTTTTGTATGTGTTTTATTAAATATTCAAATAAAAGTATTCCGTTGTACAGTACATTATAGTAAAACATAAAGCCAAATTCATCATTAATGAACTACGTCGTTGAAGTAACGAACGAAATGGTTACGCACTGCTTGGGCAGCTGTACTTGATCTTTCTCTCGATCGAGCAGTGCTTGAGAAACCTTTCATAAGTTGATTTGTAACGCCTTCATCTTGTTCCTCATTTTGCGTTGCGTTCTGATGTGCTCTAACATAATTATGGAGACAGCAAGCAGCCTTTACAATATGTACCGCCGTATCAACATCACCCTCGATAGGTCTAAAAAATATACGCCACTTTTGAGCTAAAATGCCGAAGGCATTTTCAACGACACGTCGAGCTCTGCAAAGTCGTTTATTGTACGCATTAAATAAGTTTCTAACTTAAACCCTTCATCACCTACAAATACATGAGGGACCAGGGTGTCTGTCCCAGGTAATGGCTTTGGAGGCAGACAAACTGTTTTTTTATCAACAAAATCGCGATAGAAGGATGAATTTTGGAAGATACCACTATCACTGTGCCGCCCATAACTACCAATGTCAACAACAGTAAAATTGTAGTAAGGATCCACTATAGCCAACAGAACAATCGAAAAATAGTTTTTATAACAAAAATAATTTGAATCACTGTTATTGGGGCATTTAGTTCGAACGTGCTTTCCATCTATACTTCCGATGCAGTTGGGAAAGTTCCATCGTTCTCTAAATCCAACTTCAGATATCCTCCAAACCTCCTCTGTTGGATTGTGCAAATATAGCGGTTGTAAAGCATTCCAAATCTCCATACAAACTTGCTTAATTATGCTGGAAACAGTAGTTCGTCCAACTCTGAAGGAGAAGGCAATAGTGTGATGAGAATCGCCTGTTGCCAAATACCTGAAACAATGACAACATAGAACATGAACAATCAATTAAAACACATAAATAAAAGCATTTAAGCATACAAGTTGTTGTGGTGTGGTTGTTACTATTTGTTGTTAATTTTTTAAAAATGTTTTCTTCATACAATTTATTTATATACATGTCTGCTTTATTCTATTTGTTACAGTTGACACCGTGAAACTCAAATGGAAGAACTTGAGGGATTCTTATGTAAAGTATCTCAAGTACTTAAAGCTACTGGTTCGGCGAAGAAATTTAAAAATTGGCCTTGGGCTACACATTTGGAGTTCCTAAAAGATAGTATTACAGAACGGCAAACAGCGTCAAATGTACCTACCTGAGCCAAGTGAAACAGAAGTTGTTCAAGTGGACGAGGACAGAAACGATAGTGGCTCTGTGACCAACAACGATTCGCAAATGCCACCACCTACGAAAAAGCTGAAGCCTCGTAAAAACCAAAACGAAGGCGGTGTGGATAAGATTTTACATTATCTAGAGAATAAAGCGGATTACAAACCTAAAACCCACCTCGACCATACCGACCGCCTTTTTTTGAATTACGCAGATACGTTTAAAAAGTTGTCACCTAGAACACAAGTTGTTTTAAAAATGGAATTGGCTCAAATGTTTGGTCGCGCTGAACTTGACGATCTAACTAAAAATTTACATCCATTTTCTCCCTTGTCATCACATTCAAGTAATGTATCGTGGCAAGATTCCAGCGGTTCTAATAATTCCTCCCAAGGAGTGAAGTACACTTATCTGCACACCGCAAACCTGCCAGGAAATGTTCCACTCCCTGAATCCTCAATGAATTCAGCAAGCGGGTGGTTCCAAACGTTCACAGGAGGAGAAACGGATCAACAGTAGAGCAGTGAAAGACAAAAAAGTAAAACATTCTGTGTACAAATATATTTTCAATAAAGTTATGTTGCTCTTACTAGTCTAAAATATTAATAAAACAACTATTATTGCAAACGAACAATAATAATTATTTTGAGAAAAATGTTTTCACTTACCTCACGCAGATCGCTAATCTTTCCTTCGTCGGAATGGGTTTCCTCCAGTTGGTGGTAAGTTTTGATATTTTCGGTTGAAGAAGAGTGTGTAAATTTTCAAACTGTTCTTGCGACATTCTAAAATACGTAAAGAAGCGGTCTTCGAATGAACTCAATTCAGAGCAGAGCCGGTGAAATTCGCCGTATTCCTTCCTTTTTCCATTTATCTCGTGCACCTGTTAAGTCAATGTGTAAAATATCATTAGATAGAATCACATAATGCCAGTAAAAAGAACCACTATGGCTATGACATACCCATTTCCTTTTTCGTCTTGTTGGTAAACTCACAGCTAACAAAAGAAGCAATTCTTTTTCTTCGTCAGACGAACTGCTGGACATGATTACTTGACGATGAAAGAATTCGTACTGGTTCGCTATCACTTTTTCGCGTTTTATTTGACCACACTAGTCCGCCGCGGACTGCGGTCATTTCGCCCGCGGACAGTTCGCGCGGACAGTCCGCCTTCTGTTTGTCAGAGCCTTTAGGTTTTTCTTTACTGTAATATTCTTCGACTAAATTTTCTACTTGTTTAGTTTTTTCCCACACAAGTTTCGGATTTATATTCAGATTCAAATTACTGTTGATTTCATCGCACACGTCAATATTCAAAATTTCAGCTACTAAACTGTCTGGACCTTTATCGTCCCTAAGTTTCACATTTACTTTACATTTCTCAAATGTTACTTGTAACTTGTCATGTGCTATAAAATCACGACCCAATAAACATATACAACTCATCGTCGTAACAGGTACAACATAAAAACAAATCTCAGTGGTGCAACCCTGTACTTCTACGCTTTGATTAATTTGACCTAAAATGTTTATTTTACTTTTGTTAATGCCTTCAAATTGATTTACTGTCGTAAAGGGTTTCACCTCTGCTGATTTAGGAACAGCAAATTCGGATGATCAATGATATAGGACTACCTGTATCTACCAACGCTTTCATAATTTCACCTGTCGATTGTAACTTCAACTCTACTTCAAAATTTGGTACCAATTCCAACTTCTCTTGCACCAGGTGTGTCGTCTTCCGGGCGCTGCTGGTTTCGGTCGCTACGGCACCTGTCGTTGACTGACGTGGACAGTCTCGCTTCTGGTGTTCAGTGGATCCACATCGGAAACAGGAACCTTTTTCTCTTTTGATGCTCCGACATTCATTGGCAAAATGACCCATCTTACTGCAATTGTAGCACTTGACGGAAGCTGCAATACTTTTCTTGTCATCTACTTTTGGTTCTGGATTCTTCGGTATGCCTGCTGTCACAATTGGAGTGTTGTATCTTCTTCTCTGATTGTCTCTCATCTGCGTGTACGTTCTCAGTTTGTCCCTGAATTCGCCTAAAGTGTATGCCCCATATAGTATGCCTTTAGAAGACTGGTCCCCGGAGATGCCATTAATTACATACTGCATCAACGCTTCATCTTCCACATTGCCTCTTGACGCCAACTCCTTCATCACTAGGTAGTACTCCTGGACTGATTCCTCTCGACGCATTTTTCTTTTGGACAGCATGTCGTGCAGTTCTGCGCTGTTCATTTTTACAGAAAATTCGTTAGTTAAGGCAAATTTCAATTTTTCCCACGTAGTTAAGCCCTTTTCACCCTGGATATATAGCTTAGCCAAGCCGGATAGAAGACGTTTGCCATAAATTAATTTCTGAATAGGGTCCCAACCAAACAGCATGGAATTTTCCTCGAAAACCGCTATCCATGATTCAATTGACCGCTTGCCTTCACCAGTGAATCGCAGCATCGTGTCTTCCACGTCTCGAAAGCTCATAGCAAACTTTGATGTGGGTGGTTCAGAGAAAGTACCTGATATGCCCAACGAAATTGCTCCTGAACTGCGCCTATTCTCAGCAACCGGTTGTACAGGACCATTATCGCCATCGTCTTCCATGTCGTCACAATTTTCCTCGATATTCTGCCCCAATTTCTGCAGATCAATCAAATTATCACAAATTCTCGTCGCTACTTCTTTTGGTGTTCCCGCGTAATCCAAACCAAGCATGTTACAAATTGAAATCAGGTCACCTGGGCTTAAATTTTCCACAGGTGCATCAATTGTCGCCACAAATTGGTCTGAATCATTACCGAAGGTAAAACCAGGAAATTGGCGTAGCCTTTTTCTATTCTGTCTGTCACCGATCGTACCAAAACAAAACACATGCAATGCTTTTGTTACCTTGGCGGCTGCTCTCGAAATATTGTTGTTTACACTGATATATCGCCCAACGTCGATATTTTTATGGTTTGCCTGTTTGTTTTTTCTTCGTATACCGGCGTACTAAAATGCGTAGTCACATCGCTACTCTTCCCACTTGGACCGCTTGTATCTGCTATCTCGTTCACGCGCGCGCCAACTGCTGCTTCGTTCCCGCCAACACCGTATCTGAGCAGATCGATCAAGTGATCGATATCGTTCTTAACTTCGAATCCTCTTACTTGGATGCTGAATCCTTGATCCTTTATCCCACTTCTGATTCTGTAGATCTCTTCTTAATTACACAATTAGTTACACAATAAAACGTCCACACTGATATAAACACACTTTATTTGATTTCAAACGGAGTATACATACGTCCGACCGCTCGGACAACTCGAGCTCAACTCTGTTCACACTCGTACGCAGTGTTGCCAAACTACCCTAACGCCTGTACTGTCACTAGCGGTCGTCTTAGGAACTAAATTTAAATTCAAACTAAAATACTACACTTCTTTAAATCTTCTTTATCCATTAATCTCCACACTTCGTTTTCTTCTAATGATCGCTTTTCTTCTTCTATCGCCCTTCTCCACTCTTCTTTGTTTTCCCCTTTTATGGCCTCTTCATATGTTAAATACACATAGTCTTTAAATTTTGTTGGTGGTCGCCTTAATCCTTGTGGTCTAGTATTTCCCTTCTCGTCTTGTCTTATTGGCTCTGCATTTTCGACTTCAGAGATTTCATCGCCTTCATTTTCTCTTTCATCTTCATTTATAATTTCCTCCTTATCTTCTCTTCTTTTCTCTTGGTCTTCATGTAAATTATTTTTTCTCATATTCTTCCTCTTCCGTGTCTTCAGTTAGGATTTTTATTCTTTTATTCTCAAAAGCTGCATCTCTCGAAACTATTATCTTTGTCTTTTCTTGATAAAAAAATCTAAGTCCATTTGTAGAATATCCGACAAAGATCATTCTCTGGCTTCTTTCGTCTAATTTTTTAAGATGACCAAGTTTCTTTACATACGCGTATGTTCCAAAAATCTGCAAATGTTTTATATTAGGTTTATATCCATTCCATAACTCGTATGGTGTTCGCCCTGTTGTTGTCGTTGGTAATCTATTCAACAAATACGCACTAACTTGAACAGCTTCGCCCCAGAATTTCTTGTCTAATTTGGAGTCGTAAATCAATGCTCTGGCCTTTTCCATGATTGTTCTGTTTAGTCGTTCCTTCCCATTCAATTGTGGCGTGTATGGAATAGTGAAATCAATTTCTGTTCCTCTCCTTTTGCACCATGTTTGTATATTATTATTTGCGTACTCTTTGCCATTATCGCATCTGATTTTTATTACTCTTCGCTCCAATTTGTTTCGCATCTTTTTACGTATTCTTTTAATAATTCTGCTACTTCATCCTTTGTCTTTATTGGATATACTTCAGCGTGGTGAGTATAATCGTCTAAAAAGGTTACAAAATATTTCTTACCGTCCCAGGTCGTTGGTTCTATAGGTCCGCACACATCTGTATGTATTATTTCCAGTGGTTTCTTTGCTCTTGTCTTTTCTTCTCCAAATGGTTTTCTACATAATTTCGCTTTTGCACAGGTTTCACAATTTACCGTTCTCATTTCTAGCAATGCCCTTCCATTTAGCTTGCATCCTTCAGTGGTTTCTGGTATTTTCCTGAGTACGTCATAACTTGGATGACCTAATTTCTTATATAGGGTCGCTGTTTCTTCTTTTTCGGCCATCATGGCATGTTTTATGTTTTTATTCTCCCCTATATTCACTACGTAGAGTCCTTTTCTTTTCTGTTACCTTCTAGTACCCTTTTCCCGTCTTTATAAATTTTGACATTCTCCTTATCGAATATTACTTTTCCTCCATTTGTGGTAATCTTTGCTACCGATAAAAGGTTTTTTCTAGTTCGGGTATGTATACAACATCTTTTAAGTGACAGTTCTCTGCTTCGATTTCACCTATGGCTACTGCTTTTAGTGTTTGATTTTTCTTCGCCGTTCCTATCGTTTCTGTTAACTCATCTGTTTTAATTAGCATCTCTTTTTTATTAGTCATGTGTGACGAGGCACCTGAGTCGAGTATCCATTCATTTATTTTTCCTGTTTTATTCTCTGTTACCAAAAAAGAAACATTCCCATCCTTACGGCTTTTATTTCTGAAAAAAACATTGTTTTTCCGTGTGGTTTTCCTTTTTACAGATAGTGCATGCCGTCTTTTCTCTGCAATTTCTTGCAATGTGTCCTACCTTTTTGCATTTATAACTTGTTTTTTTTCTGCGTTTGGTTTGCTGATTGGTTTCCCTTGCTGATCTCTGTAATCTCTCCTTTTCTGGGCTGCTTTAAAGGCTACCTGTTCTGGTGGATTTTCATTTTTCTTTCTCATTTCCTCGGTTAGGAGTCTCCCTTTTAGTTTTTCCATTGTTTTTTCACTTTCTGTAGTTGATTCCCATGCGCTTCGAAAATAATTGTATTCTTCTGGCAAAATCGAGAGTAATTTTGTTATTTTCATTTCCTCTGTTATTTCTTGTTTTAAACCTCTTAATTTATGAGTTAAATTTTCAAGCTCTGCGATATTCGAACCCATTTTTTGGGCAAGTGCATCCTTTTGTTCCCAGTCTAGTCTTTTTCCTTTAGTTCTTTATCATCCGGACATTTTTTATTTCCCATTACGATGTCGTATAACCCTTTAGCTTTGAAAAATATTTGCAGTTGAAAATACCACAGTTCATAATTTTCTGACCCTTTTAAACTCTCAATGTTCAGAAATTCGTTTGTCTGAGCCATGCTTTTAGGTCTTTAATTTTATATTCAATTTTAATTTTTGTTTTTATGTCAGCCTTTTTATTAATATTATTTTGTTTTATCATGCACATACAATTTTAAAACGTCTTACCGGTTTTCTTGATTTTATTTTAACGGCACTATACTCGCAACTTCTTCGTCGAGCCGCGTTCAGTCCGTCCCTGCTGCGCGATAACACGGTCGGTCGCCGTTCGCCGGTCCGCGCACGTCACCGCTCTGGAATCCTCCACTATGTTCCTGCTGATCGCTGCGCTTCTTTGTTTTTATTTTCTTTCTTCCACGTTCCTCCCGTCTCCTTTGGTACCTGGGCCCATAACCTGTTGTTGGCAGTGGAAAGGAGAAACGAAACACTGTGTCTTCTGTTTTAAAGGTGTATTGAAAACTATACTGAACATCTAACCTCACAATAAACATCCGCGTACTTCTACGACTTGAACACGACTGGCTCTAGAAAGCGACGTTACTACATTGACTACTTTACCCATTAGTTATGCAACCAACTCTACACTAAAGCTAACCTAAATATTATTGTTTACCTTATCTAACAGTGTTGGGTTGAGATATGTTGTTATATCCTCTGGCTGTAGCAACTTTTCGCAAAAACTCCAGCTCATTGTGAACACTGGTGAAGTTTCTGCTGCGTAGTGGAACTTCATCTTCTGACGTCAGTATCTTGCTGGGAGGTCGTACAGGTCTCCCACTGCTGGATAATCTAACCTTCCGCTTTGCCTCAGACATTTCCTTCCCCTTCAACTGCACAAGACGAGCCATTCTGAAAAAAAAAATATTAAGTTTTTACTTTGTTGGCACAGAATTTGAATATTAACGTATGTATTTGTATACAACGTATTTCAAAATTTATTCGATTATTTTGTTTACGCGTATGGTTTAATTACCAATCTCACCAAGAGAAAAGTCAAGTGTCAGCAAAGGTATTGACAATATCTCTTGTTGGTGAAACTGGGGTTACAAGATACAGGGCCACAACCTCAGAAGAAGACATGAATACAAAAATTTACCACCTACGTGCTAATTTTGGGGAAGTCTCATCGGTGTAAGTAAATTTACACAAACCCATTCATCCGTAAGTTGCTCTTCTTCTCCTTATATGCTACTCCATTGCGGCATTCGGTAAACTTTTGTTCTGACGTCTTGTACGTTGACTGTTTCGACTTCATCTGAGAGACGCATACAGCGGTATACTCCAATAGCTTCCGATGTCAGTCCGACATCATAAACTTGACTAACTTTTGTAAACGCTCGTACAACAACAAAAAAAAACATTCTCTCCTTCTTTTAAAATATTCTCAATAACACAAATTTTGGAGTTTCTGAGAACGCAACAATTATCTCGTAACGTAATACTCAAAATACATTTACCAATCTCAACTTTACGAAATTGATTAAATCGGCCAGCAGGAACATCTTGTGGTACAGGACCATCATCATGAGGTACGAATAATAATGACGTCGTTAACAACAGTCCTATAGCTCAATTCATTTAATTCCCACAATCGCTTCTGAACTTGTTGCAATGTCAGGTGTGGTTTTCGAATTAACTTACGAAGTGCGGGCATATTTTTTTCATAGTCAAATGCGCTATAGTTTTTCAAAGGACCTAGTTCTTCTGCATCATCTACCAAGTGCAATAGTGAGTGCACATTATAGGAGAGGCTCCGTAAAGAGGCTCACACAATCCTAAGTAAGCCTCTAGAATTACTTGACAAAAAACATACATGTTCCTAGGCGTCTCTTCGGAAACTAGAAGACATATAGCACAGTGAAGCATCATGAAGTGATTATAATACTCTTCTTCAAAAACATCCTTTAAGATTGATGGAGCGGTGTAAAGCAACAGTTGCCTGAATTCGGTTGCTTTGAAATGATTATACAAAGTAATTTTTCTTGGTCGACGATTAAATTCTGACGGACAGTAGGATGAGAGCTGCTCCATTCCTGAATCAAGGATTTCTAACTTTCTGCCATTTAATCTTCTCTGTCCAAACTTTCCATCGATTCTAGCAGAGAAAACTTTTTTTTTTGTTGCCTAAGTAAACCGAGTGCATAATCTCAAATGGCACTTGTTTCACCAATCCAACAACTCCGGCTAAAGGACTTCTACCTTTGTGATGATCGTCATCTACGGCATTGCGGTATTCATCATCTGATCTTGCAACATGGCCGGTACCTGGAAAAATCATCGTGCCACCAACATGGTGCCCTTCCACCTTGCACTTCGAACAAGCGTTTACTGAATTGTGGCCATAATGATTCAAAGCAAACGGTCTTGCAGGACCATCAGCAATAAACCGTCGGACGTTTAAAGGCAGCAGTCGATCGTTTATACGAATACCACCCGCCTCACGAATTTCATCAATCTCTGATACAATGTGTTCATAAAAATCAAATGGACTGAATGGCTTGCGTATGCCCTTAAATATGCCTGCGATAATTGGTGTTTTATCTCCTATATTTAAAATCCTATATTGATGTGGCCAAAATTCTTTCATTCCTTTATCAACTTTTGCACCATCAGTTGATATATCGATGTCAATAGCTTCTGGCAATTTATCAGCAGGGAGATTTTCTTCATCATCGTCACTTTTAAGCCAATGTGCAGATATTCGCCACCTGCGATTAGCTCGATATGTCTAGTGGCAACGTCTGTAGGAGTCTCAAGTAAAGTCCTTGTGTCTTTTGGCAAAAAATAGAGGTGAAAAGCCGCTGTTCTTAAAGCATTCAGTATGATATTTCCTTGGGTGTGCTTTAACCCTGCGGCAAGAAAGGCATTTTTTAAGAACTTTTTCTGTAAAGCTTCACGTTCGGCAGGTACATCGCTCTCCTCAATCTCAGGTTCTATGTCAGTAGCAGTCGCATCATCCTCATCTATTATTTCATCATCAGAAAGGTCAGATTCTTCACATAAAGCTATAGCAAGATCTCCATCATTTTCATTCGGTTCCACATTTTCATTTGGTGCCTCATTTTCTTTTGGTAAGATTTCTTCAGCGCTGCTATCAGATGCTGTGTTTTTTCTGGCATGACGATCACTTTCTAACATCCTTTGTTTTTGTCTCGATGAGATGTTTCAAAACTATTATGCTTTTGAGACATCTCTTTGACCTGCTTTTTAGAAAGTAAAAAACCGGCATAAGGAGTAGAGGCACTTTTGAAAGTTACTCATAATATAACCTCAATCAACAGGTAATACAAAAACAAACAAACAATTATTTCAAGATGGCGTATCTGTAGTAAAGTAAGTAAATAATGTACAGCGAATTAGTAATATTATGGTTCAGCATTGCATCACCGTGTCGTTTTTTTTGTGACGCAACTCTGAGTTGTTGATGTACACATTGCTTGCACTAGACATCAGGGTCGACGAAATGCCTGAGATTCTCAAGCATCAAGTTTACTAAAATGTTTTAATTAAAATGTTTTAATTGATTTTAATTGAACGTTGTTCCCTGGAAATACCGAATTTAAAGAGATCTAATATCCGTTGTGTCCGACAACTTGAATTATTATTAAGCGATTTATATGGAAAAGATTCGAACTTGATGTGTTGTATGGAGCGAAGATGTAAAGGTTATGACCCTATTTCTAAAGTCGTTTCGATTCGAGCCTTGAGAAAGCCAAAGAAAATTGTGCGAAACGTCGGCAAATGATTAACAATTGACTTGTGAAATAAAGGAATAAAGCACTGAAATAGCGTTTAGATACTCCCAATTCTCAAGCATTTTTACTGCACAGACTAATGATCAAGCCATGAGGATTGCGTGTGGCTCACGATTGTTATCTGGGTAGTGCATTTCAATATTTGTATCACTTTCTGATGGTCTAGAAATATTATAATTGGTTTCATCAACTATGTCACGTGCAACAAATAATTTGCTTGTTTCTACATTCCACAATTTATAGCCGTTTGGTTCATAGCCGACCAGTATTGCTTTGAAAGATTTTTTATCAAAATTGTTTGTTCTAATCTTTGCATGCACGTAAACTGTTGAACCAAATACCCTTAGATGGCGTATTTTCGGTCTTTTATTATGCCACATTTCATATGGTGTTTTAGTTATCGGAAGTGCTTTTGTAGGTAATAAATTAATTAAATATGTTGAAGTCAATATAGCTTCGCCCCAAAAGCTTCTATTTAAATCCGCACTTGCCACTAAAGTACGTGTCATTTCAACTAGTGTGCGGTTCATTCGTTCCGATACACCATTTTGTTGTGGAGTATATGGAACAGTCAAATGGTACATAATTCCCTTTTGAACACAAAATTCCTTAAATTCTGTTGAGAGGTATTGCCTACCATTATCACAGTACAAATTTACAATTTTTGAACTTGTGTATACTTCACTCTTAGCAATATAATCTTGAAACATTTTAAATACTTCTGATTTAGAATTCATAAGATACGTAACAGTATAATGTGTATAGTCATCAATAAATGTCACAAAATAATTTTTATCATCAATTGTTGGTCCACACACGTCTGTATGAACTATAAAAAGGGGTTTGTTATTTGGAACTTTTGCTTTAACTTTAGCAAATGGAAGTCTTGACTGTTTACCAAATATACAACCTTCACTATTTGACTTTAGATTTTGTATACATGACGTACCATCTATTACATTTTTAAAAATTTCGAATTTTTATTTGTTGATATGACCGAGGCGTTTGTGCCATAGGTTATAGTTTGAATTTCTTACTATACTAATTATACTAAACCAGTGTAGAACTTTTTTGCCCGTTGATTCGAAACGTATTGCTAATTAAATTTTGGGTTAGCAGGGCTCTATTAAAGATGTTGCTTGTTTGACTTTTTAATTACGTCCAATATTTCGCCAATAATTGTGGCTTCCTCAGGGACTACATAAAACAAAGATACAAATATATTAACTAACACTTCAACAATGCACAGAACCTAATAAATTACCAAATAATAGTCTTAAAACATAACTACACTTAACACAGGTGACGGCATGTTGCCAGTGCGAGCGTACAGCTGATACTGGCGGGAAACGGTCATCGGACCCATCCGTCCAACCAGAATTCGCAGCAACAAAAACATTCAGCAACAACGAAAAATTACAAACGAAATCCTCAAAAAATACACATTAACTCGCCAATAAATCACAAAATGAGGTCGCTATACATTACAGATTTTATACATAAAAAAGGGAAAAAAGTAAAAAAAAGGACAAATAAAGGTACTACAATTACATCATACATAATAAAAATTACAAGGAGTCAAAAAACTAACTCGCTAATATCCCCCATAACCGTCGTGTCATTCAAAACCCTCCTCGAGTGATCATATTCCAAATTAAGCAAATAACTGTAGATATTACTTAGATTATCCGTGTCCGATCTCAAATTTATGGCGGCATTAGTTTCCTTCATCCAAATCATTTCAAAGAAAAGCCGTTCTCTGAGGTTACGTTTCTTGTACAATATTTCAACGCTATCGAAGTCTATGGTATGGTTTCGAATGTCCAACTTATGTTGGCTTAACCTAGTCTTCAGCCAGTTTCCCGTTTGACCCACGTGACGTGCCTCACACCCAGCACACGGTACACAGTAAACAACATTGGACATGTACTCCAAAGGAGTCTTTTGTTTTAAGTTTGTGAAGAAGCTTCCCACTGTGCAAAGGTTATAGTAACCCATCCTTAAGTTTTCCATGCAGAAAATGTCAGGCTAACAATATCAGCACCGAGTTTCCAGATAACAACGTATATTTCTCGAAACAACTACTACAACCACTTCGCATCAAAATAATTCTAACTCTGTCGCTGTTCTTTCCCTCGATCAGCTGATCCTCTCGAGGCCTGCGCCGTCGATCCCCACTCTCCAGTCCTACATTCGGCCATCCTGACTGCATGTATGTTACATATTATGTAGGTAGATCTATCCGATCCACCGCACACTTTGTGGCCTGTTGCACGTTCATTAGGTACATTACTTACTAATTATATTCCTAAACAAATAATCAAATACGGTTATAGCTATTCCGAAATATTAACAAGACAACTTAATAGGCCTTTTCCTCACATCTCCATATCCGGCAACTTTAGAGGTTAGTAGGCCATTTTGAGGCGTGGTTACAACATTTGTGTTCTATTCAGCGGGGGGTTAGGCCACGTAAAGTGATGACGTTTTGTGACGTCAATACCATCAAGTGGGATTCAATGTCAAATATTTAGGTACCGCCAGATCAACGCTATCGACACGAAGTTACGCGTCTGTATAGTCTGTGCCATGATGGCGGTAGATAAGATGAAACCCTGGGTCGTACTCAACGGTGGGTTGTAAAATCACAACTGGTGAATAATGATTAATTTTTACGTGTGATGAATAATATGCAATTTTAAGGTTCACGACTGGTGAACAAGGTTTAATTTAAATTCATGATTGATGAATAATGATTAATTTTCACGACTGGTGAATAACACTTAACTTATTCACGACTGGTATATAATATTTAATTTAAAGTTCACGACTGGTGAATAACATTTAACTTATAGTTCACGACTGGTGAATACTATTCAATTTAAATTCACAACGTGTGAATGACGTTTAATTTTCACGACTGGTGAATAACATTTAACTTATAGTCCACGACTGGTGAATACTATTCAATTTAAATTCACAACGGGTGAATGACTATCAATTTTCACGACTGGTGATTAATATTTAACTTAAAGTTCACGACTGGTGAATGACGTTCAACAATGACGTTCTTACAATGATTGTAAGATGTCCGTCGTACCGACACACTCGTGTGAGGCGTAGTGGGTGTAGTTTTGTTTTTAATGTGTATTTTAATTTTATGTCATACTTTTGAGCTATGAGTAAGGTTTAAAGAATAGACCGAAACGTCAGCAAAAAAGTAAAGTTGTTTTATTGTGGCAGCTCCCGATAGCCATTGAAAGAAACTGAATAGAATATGCAATATTTACAAAAAAAAGAAGGTACACATCAACATAAAAATAAACAAAACAACAATACAGCAAAAGAAAGAAATTAAATACCTAGGTATAACCATACAAGAAAACCTATCATGGAACCAACATGTCGACACCTTGATAAAAAAAACGCAAAAACCATAGCTGCCGTCTATAAGATAAGAGCCATCATACCAAACCATCTAAAGGTATCAATATACAACAGTCTTTACACATCCAACATCAACTATCTGATAAATATATGGAGCAACACAACAAGCGCCATCATAAACAAACTACAACGACAACAGAACAAAATGTTAAAAATTTTGCACAATTTTGATAGAAGCACGCCAACAACAGAAGTCCACAAGCAAACAAAATTTGTTTGCGGTGGATCGGATAGATCTACCTACATATTATGTAGGTAGATCTATCCGATCCACCGCACACTTTGTGGCCTGTTGCACGTTCATTAGGTACTCATTAGGTAATTATATTCCTAAACAAATAATCAAATACGGTTATAGCTATTCCGAAATATTAACAAGACAACTTAATAGGCCTTTTCCTCACATCTCCATATCCGGCAACTTTAGAGGTTAGTAGGCCATTTTGAGGCGTGGTTACAACATTTGTGTTCTATTCAGCGGGGGGTTAGGCCACGTAAAGTGATGACGTTTTGTGACGTCAATACCATCAAGTGGGATTCAAGGTCAAATATTTAGGTACCACCAGATCAACGCTATCGACACGAAGTTACGCGTCTGTATAGTCTGTGCCATGATGGCGGTAGATAAGATGAAACCCTGGGTCGTACTCAACGGTGGGTTGTAAAATAACAACTGGTGAATAATGATTAATTTTTACGTGTGATGAATAATATGCAATTTTAAGGTTCACGACTGGTGAACAAGGTTTAATTTAAATTTATGATTGATGAATAATGATTAATTTTCACGACTGGTGAATAACACTTAACTTATTCACGACTGGTATATAATATTTAATTTAAAGTTCACGACTGGTGAATAACATTTAACTTATAGTTCACGACTGGTGAATACTATTCAATTTAAATTCACAACGTGTGAATGACGTTTAATTTTCACGACTGGTGAATAACATTTAACTTATAGTTCACGACTGGTGAATACTATTCAATTTAAATTCACAACGGGTGAATGACGTTTAATTTTCACGACTGGTGAATAACATTTAACTTATAGTTCACGACTGGTGGATACTATTCAATTGAAATTCACAACGGGTGAATGACTATCAATTTTCACGACTGGTGATTAATTTGTAACTTAAAGTTCACAACGGGCAAATGACTATTAATTTTCACGACTGGTGAATAATATTTAATTTATAGTCCACGACTGGTGAATACTATTCAATTGAAATTCACAACGGGTGAATGACTATCAATTTTCACGACTGGTGATTAATTTGTAACTTAAAGTTCACGACTGGCGAATGACGTTCAACAATGACGTTCTTACAATGATTGTAAGATGTCCGTCGTACCGACACACTCGTGTGAGGCGTAGTGGGTGTATTTTTGTTTTTAATGTGTATTTTAATTTTATGTCATACTTTTGAGCTATGAGTAAGGTTTAAAGAATAGACCGAAACGTCAGCAAAAAAGTAAAGTTGTTTTATTGTGGCAGCTCCCGATAGCCATTGAAAGAAACTGAATAGAATATGCAATATTTACAAAAAAAAAGAAGGTACACATCAACATAAAAATAAACAAAACAACAATACAGCAAAAGAAAGAAATTAAATACCTAGGTATAACCATACAAGAAAGCCTATCATGGAACCAACATGTCGACACCTTAATAAAAAAAACGCAAAAAGCATAGCTGCCTTCTATAAGATAAGAGCCATCATACCAAACCATCTAAAGGTATCAATATACAACAGTCTTTACACATCCAACATCAACTATCTGATAAATATATGGAGCAACACAACAAGCGCCAACATAAGCAAACTACAACGACAACAGAACAAAATGTTAAAAATTTTGCACAATTTTGATAGAAGCACGCCAACAACAGAAGTCCACAAGCAAACAAATGAGCTAACACTGCTTCAGAGAAAACGAGATCTTATACCACGTGTAGGCCGCTGGTGGTTAGAAGTGCAAGACTTCAATTTTTCAATCGAGTACCGCCCTGGGACAAAAATGAAGCATGTTGATGCCTAAAGCAGCGAATTGGCTACTGGTGCTTGCGAAGTTTTACAAATTGACATCACCGAGAGCGAATGGTTACGTGCAGTGCAATTAGAAGATGACGAGGTCACACGAGTTAGAGAAATACTAGAAGAAATGATCTAGAATACGCAGACAAAACAGTATTTTGATCAGTACAAATTAAAAGGGGGTATTGTCTATAGAAAGCTTGAAAATGACCACGTCGCTTGGTTAGTGCCTCACAATGTGCGATGGCAAATTTGTCGTTTATGCCACGACGATATGGGGCACTTTGGTGTTGAGAAGATCCTTAAAAAAATACGAGAAAACTACTATTTTCCTAAAATGAGGCAATTCATTCAAAAATACGTCAACGCTTGCTTAAAATGTCAATATTATAAACATCAGTCGGGAAAAAGAGAAGGTATGATGCACCCAATCGAAAAGGTCCCTGTTCCCTTTCACACCTTACACGCTGATCATGTTGGTCCATTTGTAACTAGTCGGCGGGGGAATAAGTTTTTGCTGGTGATGATTGACTCATTTAGTAAATTTGCATTTATTGAGCCAGTTAAAAGTACCAAAACACGGTATGTTACTAAGGTCATGATCGACATAATGACGCTGTTTGGAGTTCCATTAAGGCTCATAACCGATAGAGGGGCCGCTTTTACTTCAATAAAATTTAAGCAATTTTGTGCGACGTATGGCATAAGGCACACCTCGTGCCAATGGCCAATGCGAAAGATACAATGGCACTATTCTAAATGCTCTTGCGGCTACATCAGCTGGACAGCCCGAAAACGAATGGGACGGTTTTGTAAAAACCGTACAGATTGCGATGAATTGTACATTCAATAAAGCAACCGGAGTGGCGCCAATCGAAGCTCTTGCCGGTTATAAACCGCGGCACATGGCTGATGCAAATATCGTCAACGAAATTCAAAATGATTTGAGTCGAATTGACTTGACAGACTTGAGGGAAAAAATACGCGAACGAATGAGTGAAGAGCAAAAGGCTCAGCAAGCTCGTTTTGACAAAATGAGAAAAACAGCGACAGAATACAATGAAGGGATGTTAGTAATGGTTGCCAATGCGGCTGTAGCAACTGGAAGCAGCAAGAAGTTACTTCCAAAGTTCAAGGGGCCCTACCATGTATCCAGAGTACTGCCAAACGATCGGTATGAAGTAGAAGACCTACGTGGAGGTCGCACAAACGGCAGGCAAACCGTGATCACAGATAACAGAAAAATTTCCTTGCGCAGGTTGACGCGCAGGGTCTTTTTTCATTCAAATGGGAGGTCGGACAGGCGAAATTCTGAGGGAGTGGGAAGGATTACATTTTTATAGCGCATACGTGGCGCGCAAGGTGACGCCCTGGTGGTCACGCAAGGCAAAAATGAGATGTAACCTCACACTCGAGCTATTCAAATCAGTTTGTTTACGTTTACGTAATTATAGTTGCCATGCATAAGGGTAAATGACAAACAGAACAACAAAACGGGGTTGAACACTGAAATCATAAATGACTGAAATGGCTGAAATTCAATTTCACAGTTATATCGATATACTGTTTTTATCACACTTTATTGCAAGATTTTCACACATCTTTGATGTTTGAAAAAACGATTCAAAAAGAGCAGTCATCGTGCAGTAGCAATTAATATATGTTAATTGGCAATAATACTAATTTAATATACATAATTCGACCCGTGCAACGAAGACTATCGTAACTCAAGTGCAATCCCTAAGTAGTTAGTATAGTCTTCCTTGCATGGGTCGAAATGTAACTTATGGTGTAATTACAATAATATTGT
Organism: Melinopterus prodromus; assembly: GCA_964023965.1. Taxonomy (NCBI): domain Eukaryota; kingdom Metazoa; phylum Arthropoda; class Insecta; order Coleoptera; family Scarabaeidae; genus Melinopterus; species Melinopterus prodromus. The sequence goes on from OZ030395.1 coordinate 29,701,145, forward strand.
ATTAATGTTGTATTCATTTATTGTGTCATCTATCATTTTTTTTTCATTATGCATCTTATTTGTAATTATATAACCAGGTCTACATAATATTCCATTAAAATCTGTTGATAATATAACATTGATGTTTGTACTACTAATTTTTCGATTATGGTGTAATGCTTATAATATTATGGTAATATGATAAATGTATATTTCTCTAATTTTATTATGTTCATTATGTAATATTTCTATCATTTTTATAATTATATAATCTTTGTTCTCATAATTCGCATTTATATTATCTATTGCTATTTTCCCATCACTTTATCTGTGTACTCATAATTCGCATTTATATTATCTATTCCTATTTTTCCATCACTTTATACATATCCATCATTATACATCGTCCATATGTTTGTGATTTTGATCCCCAATAATAAAGTATTTAAATGTGAAAAAAATCACACATGTATTTTTTTCTTAACAAGCATAAACTCCATTATCTCACACTTAATAACCGTAAGCATAATTCGATTGTGATATAATGTTTATAATATTCTACTAATGTGATAATCGCATATTTTTATAATTATATTATGTTCATTATGTATATTTTTATCAGCTTCTTTTTATATAATCTGTGATTTCATAATTCACTTTCATGTAATCTATACATATATTATTATCACATCACTTTACACATATCCATTATAACATCTTTATACAATTTTCATGTTTATCATATTGGTGTCCATTAATAAATGAAATAAAAACGAGATAATCACAAATTCGTCGTTTTCTCTTAACAATTTATGTAGTCTGTGTATTCATAATTTACATTTATATAATCTATACCTAATATCTCATCACGTTGCATATATCCATTATAATCGCAATAATACACAAGTTACATATGATTATCACATTGGAGTTCAACAATAAATGATTTAAAAACGAAATAATCATACGCTTATTGCTCTTTTTCATAACAGTCATAATCTCCATACTATAACCCTTTTAATATATCACACAGTAATTTTATGATCTTTATAATATTATAGAATTTGAATACAACAACCTACCTGTGTGTACACCAATATTTTTCGATTACAAATGTGATTAGCTATGTAATACTATAAAAATTGAAAAAGATAAGTGAAAAAATTTGAGAAATAAAAAACAAGTCGAATATTGGTAATAATGCTTTATTTTTTCACATTTTATATAATTGTAAGTCAACAAATGATAATAATTGGGCATTAGTAGGCATACCAATGTTTTTCTCCCCCTTATACACCATACACATCGAATGTAATTTGGAAATCTCATCATCGGTGATCTCTTTGGCAATCCGCTTCGGTAGGAACGTCATGAAGTCATCAAACTCGAGTAGAACGCATGGCCATAGACATGATGTAATACGGCGGGCAGATTTGATCGGAAACGGTACATCGATTGATAACTCGTTCAACTTCCGCTTAGGCTTCAATTCACAGAGTCCTAGTGATGATAATCTTGAAGACATGGTGATGAAATATTTACTAGAATGCTGTATATACTGAGTTGGGTTGTGCACAATGCGGTTTTATATATCATATGAATGATAGTGGGGATAAGTCATTTTAATATCAATTACCAATGGTTGTGGGTTTTGATTATCATCGACCAATGATTATGAGAAAACGATGAACAACGTGGTAGTGGAAAAACGTGTATGGGTAAAAAATATCACCACACACCAATGAGTGTGAATCATATGGTAACTCGATGTAGTGGGGGCTCACAAGCATAGCGCAACGCCTACTTCAACGTGGTGTAGTGGCGTCGATGAGGGCGTATTATGTGGGGTGGGGTTGCGAGATTCATCGGTCTCGAATGAGTATAAGTAGATGCGACATCAGTACTCTTTTCAGTTCAACAATCACGATTCATCTACCAAATTACGTCAGTCAACATGTTCTGTGAAATTTGTGGGTTAGACTTCACCAGCAAAGCAACTCTTCTACGCCACATTATAAATAAGCATCACGGCGATCATCAACAATTACCACAAACCAGTCAAAGACCCGTCATGTACCACCAAGTAGCAACCAACACATATGACTGCCCAGTTTGTCATTTGAAGTGTTCTCGATCTGACTCTCTGGGTAGACATATTAGGATACTACATGCTAATAGTATCACAGATAAGCATCACGGCTATCATCAACAATTACCACAAACCAGTCAAAGACCCACCATGTACCACCAAATAGCAACCAACACATGGGTGCCCATTTTGTCATGTGAAGTGTTCTCGATCTGACTCTCTGGGTAGACATATTAGGAAACTACATGCTAATAGTATCACAGAAAGTACACATACAACACCTGATCAACCATCGCTATCGTCTGGAGTTGTTGCTAATATCGGAGGTATGTCACATATTAGAGCTATACGAAATTATGTGAGAATGTATAAAGATAGGCGCATTTCACAAACAGCATCGGACGGCGTTGATCTTAAAAGAATGATCACGCCATCACATCATATAACTGGTGTGAATAGAAGAAACCCCTACACCTCACTACTTGATCAACCATCAACATCGTCTGGAGTTGGGCTTAATATCGGAGGTATTCATCATATTAGAGGTATGCAAAATTGTATTACAATGTGTGATGATAACATCAAACAACAATCAACATCATCTGGAGTTGATCTAAGAATGATCACACCACCACATCTTATAACTGATATGAAAAGAACAAAACCCTACACCCATACACTACTTGATCAACCATCAACATCGTCTGTAGTTGGACTTAATATCGGAGGTATACACCATATTAGAGGTATGCAAAATTGTACTACAATGCGTGATGATAGCAATCAACAGCATCTGGAGTTGGAGTTAAAAGGGTGATCACACCAACACAGCATATAGCCGATAAGGATTCATCATCATCAATCAACAGCTATCTATGTGATGTTTGTGGTGATAAATTCCCATCAAAAGTGTCATTGCATTGTCATCTTAGGAGACATGTTCAACCGACCTACTTGGATGGGGTTAACTTGATCGAGACATGCTTCAAAAACCGTGTTGCGAGGTATAAAATAGACGGAGCATCACCGGATGATGATATCTCCCAATTTCTGAATAGATGTCAGCCCAAAGCTTGTAAAATCATAAATAAGCATTTAAATAGTATGACTACACTAAAAGTGCAAATTGAACTATTCGTAGTATTCATTAAATCAAACATTAGAGTACATAATGACACAGATGTTAATGATGATGAAGACGACTGTGATGTGGTGACGAGTGTGAAAAGTTTTAATGTTAAGTTCAGGGTTGTCACTCAATCAAGTAATTTGTGCGTGATTTATAGTGAAATGTGCAATAACATCATTGTACAGAGGGGCAATTTTGAAGAGCGTGATTCGGGCTGGGCATTTTTCGCCATTTCACATCTCGAGGTGAATACTATCGAGCAATTCGAGGATCATCATACATCCGACTACCTCAACCTATTATCAATAAGGGCATGCATGCATCAACATCAAAAACGGTGACAATTAATGCATCGCCTGGTGTCTAACAGCGGCTCTCAGTCCAGCTGACCGAAATCGTGATCGTCCTACGAGTTACAAACATTACAATGAAGTAGTCAACTTGACAGGTATTAATTTTCCAGGTAAATTAAGTGAAATGTCAAAAATTGAGAGATGAAATAATGTTAGTATTAATGTCTATGAAATTATTAATGATGGAGGTAGATATTTAGTAGTGAGGCCAACACATTTAACAAATAATGAGCGTGATATACATGTTAATTAATTACAAAGGTGGTATATCTCATTTTGTGCTAATAAGAGATTTATCGCGATTAATACATGATCAGGTACCCAACCACGCGGGTGGTAAACTACATATTGTCATTTCACGGTGTCATTTTGCGAATTCGTATTTAGCAGGCTAGGTTTGAATATCCGCGCGCGGGCTGCCAGTCGAGAAGGCGAGCATATAGGGTTGCGGGCGTCTTAGGCGCATTTCGGTCCATTTATTGGAATATTTTCGAGTTTATTCGAACTTCGCACATCCTGTATAGGCTCCGCCCACTTGTTTGCGTTTTGCCACCGTATGACTTAATTACTGTTTGGATTTGGTCTAGCCGGTTGTATTGCAGTGTCCCGGTATTTATTCCATCTTTTCCCTCTTCAGTTGCATTTAAGAATCGTCTACTTTAGCATCCGGTCTCGGAAGTTGGTTTCCCTGCTTTTCTTCACTTCCGCCATTTTCGTAGTTGATTGTGACGGAGGGACGCTCTCTTGACTTACAACCGCCCTGGGAGTCTGACTTGTGTTTAGAGATTCGCTGAAGGAAAGCCATCTTTTCCAATACTGTGCATCGGTGCTTGTTGTGCCATGCGTGCTGCGGATTAATTGCTCTGGTGTTGGAGGCTGAAGAGTCCGGCTTGTTGTGATTTGAGGCCGGATTTCGAAGGCATATTTTGCGGATTTTGCGATACTTTCTCTATCAGCGGATCGTGGGCCCATTGCACGGGTGAGTTTCCTTTGATTTGGTTGCATTGAGTTTGGCGGTTAGGTCTTCTCTTTGCTTATTGCAATTACGAATTTTTAGGCACCTAGAACGGGATTTGTCCTCGCATTTGCACCCTAAGACCTGAGTGGTGTATAACCCGTCGACGTTACGTGTGCCCACGTGGTCGTGGAGCGACGGCGTGCCGGAAAATCGACAGGACCGTGTCTTGGAGGCCGGCGTTGAGATTCTACGGCGTGGTGAAGTCGGACTGGACATCGAATAATCGACCGTGTCGCTGTTGGCGATTATCAACCCATCTTGGAGCACGTAGTGCCCTGCCTTATCGTACGGAGGACACAAGGGTTAGTCGTATTTTTCCTTTCCGGACCGACGCCGCCGCCGTTGTTGCGGTCATCTGGTACTATCGTGGGCGTTACGCGCTCCATTGTTGGCGATCATCGTTCGAAGACGTGGGAGGGCCATCAGCCTGCATCGACGTCCTTATATTTCTTATTTTGTCATTCTGTTTATTACGTGTGTTCCCGGTGCTCAGCCCGAATCCATCGGAGAGTTGATCGGAGGAGTAGCGTTTCCCCGTTCAGGTGTTCCGTTGGTTTTGTCAGGTCTCCGACCAAGGTATTTACGTTGAAAATAGTTACTGGATTGATCACTTAGTTAATTTAATAATAATCATTAAATTTAATTTACCTTTATTATACCTTTATTATTTTATTTTATTACCTTTATTATAGAAATAAAGGCCTGCGTTACTATTTCTTTGTTTGTTGCGGAACTATTCGGGAGTTGAGCACCGAGGCAACCGTCGACGCCGTAAGGCGTTCGCATTTAATTTTGGAATATTACTGTAATTTCTGGGGGGGTTTATTTATTCAATAATTCAGGGTTTTCATTTAATCAATAATTTTCTACATACATTCTTTTATTGTTATCGACCTTCAACGTTTTGAATTGTCTATTATTACCTTGGGAATTACCCTTAGTGAATGCGGAGTTAGGTTTGGCCAAACTACATTACGGGTGTCGCTATTCGGGTGTATTATTTCTTTGTTATTTATTTCAGGATTTACGGGTTGGCGCATGGCTACCCTTGCGCGTTGAATATTTGTATAGGTCAAAAGTATTACTATTTTTTAAATTCTATTTCTTGTGGGGATTTCGAGGATTTTAATTTTGGGATTGTCTTGTGGACGCAACTCCTGGTGTGCACGAAGGTTTAATAAACGATTTTGGTGAACTCGCTCTGGCTCGTTATTTCCTAGGCGCTTCTCTTACAGCTAACTTTCGAAGTCAAGTGTTGCCTCCGCGGGATTACGACCTCGTGGCGCCCTGTTTCCATCGTGGTATTATTGTCTTTACCCACGGCCACTTCCACTGGCTGGCTGAAGCATCCCGGAGTCTCGCAATAAGCACGCGCAGGTATCGGACAGTAGCAGAGGTTATAGTTGTGTTCGTTAGAGTAAACAAAAGCGTCACATATTTGCAATGGATGTTTAACATTTTTTAGTAGTATCAATAAATTGAAGACACATCGACTAGCAGACTATAATAAAATTAGAGCGATGTTACCATCAAAGGACTTAAAGGTGGATTTCTTTGGTGGGAGTGTGCCGGGTAATATTTTACGGTTTAACAATTATAGTAATTCTCATCCGGTACCATTTGTGATTTATGCTGACTTTGAATCATTATTACAGCCAATCGATAGTTGTGAATCTGATCCAACCATATCACCTAGGCAAGCGATTGAGATGCATATCCCATATAGCTTCGCATATAAACTAACTTGCACTTTCGATTCAGCATACGATAAATTAGAAATTTATACTGGTGCTGATTGCGCTAAAGTTTTCATCACAAAATTACTTGCTGATGTGAAAACCATTTATGATATGCATTTTAAATTTGTGAAACCAATGTGAGACTGACATCCGAAGAGCAAGCTAATTTAAAAAATTCAACACAATGTTTTATTTGTAGGTGCCGTTTCATCAGTACTGATGTTATAGTAAGGGACCACTGTCACCTATCGGTGGTGTTTAGAGGTGCAGATCACTCAGTATGTAACTTAAACTCTAAGATCGCAAATCATATTCCAGTATTTTTACATAGCCTCAGTGGTTATGATAGTCACCTATTCATTAAAGAGTTAGCGGAGATTGATGATTACGATGTTGATGTGATTCCCAATAATAAGGAGCGATATATTAGTTTCAGTAAAAAAAATCTAGTGGATCGGGTGTTGAATGCAGATGCTAATAAAAGTCTGAAATTGGTTAATAAATATTTAAAATGGCGGTTTTTGGACTCATTTAGATTTATGGCTTCATCACTCGACTCACTAGCTAATAATCTATCAGATACTGATTTAGTGAGTGTACGACAATTCGCACCCGAAGAGATAAAATTCAAATTGTTGACGAAAAAGGGGGTTTTCCCATATCAATATCTATCATCATTAAATAAATTGGATGATACTGCACTACCCCCGAAAGCTGCATTTTTTAATAAAATGATTAATGAGAATATCAGTGATGAGCAGTACACTCATGCACAAAATGTTTGGACAACTTTTGGATGTAAAAATCTCAAAGATTACTCGGAGTTATATTTAACTACTGATGTACTACTTTTAACTGATATATTCACACGATTCAGAAAAATATGTCATCAAACATATGACCTCGATCCGGCACACTACTATACAGCTCCTGGATTAAGTTGGGATGCAATGCTAAAATACACTTCTGTCGATTTGGAGCTCCTAACCGACATAGATATGGTTATTATTCAAAGGGGTATTCGCGGAGGGATATCTCAATGTTCTCTTACACATGCTGTTGCTAATAATCGATATATGCCAAACTATAACCCCAATACCCCGTCTAAATATTTTATGTATTGGGATGCTAACAATCTTTATGGTTGGGCTATGTCTCAACACATGCCACTAAACGGTTTTCGCTGGATGAGTTGTGCAGAGATTGAGAATTTTAAATTGAATGAGATTTCAGATTTCGCTGATGATGGATTCATTCTAGATGTTGATGTTGAATACCCTCAAAAACTGCATGACTTACACAACGATTTACCATTTCTAGCTGAGAATATGCTCCCACGCCACTGCAAGTCCACTAGTGACGTTCGATTAATTACAAATCTTTTAAATAAGAAGAATTACCCTATTCACTATCGAAATTTAAAACATGCCATCGCACATGGACTTATCATTGTGAAAATTAATCGAATCCTTACATTTAAACAATCACCATGGTTGAAGGCATATATCGATTTGAATACAATCAAGCGTCAGAATGCTACAAATGATTTCGAGAGGGATTCTTACAAGTTATTCAATAATGCTATCTATGGGAAGACAATGGAGAACACTGATAAGCGTGTTGATATAAGACTGATAACACACTGGGATGACATTGAGACGGGTGGACGATATAAATTGCGTGCTAGTAGTTTAATTGCAAGATTACATTTTAAGAGTATCACCGTCTTCAGTGAGTCGTTTTCAGCCATTCAGATGGGGCGATTGCATGCGATATATGATAAACCAATCTATGTCGGCTTTGCGTTCTAGATCTATCGAAATTATTGATGTATGAATTTTACTATAATTTCATAAAACCGAAATATGATGATAGAATTAGTTTATGCTATATGGATACTGATAGTTTCACTCTAGCAATCAGTGCAGATGATATATATGCGGATGTGTGTGAAAATTTACATAGATTTGATACGTCTAATTATAGTCTTAAAAATAAGTTCAATATTCCACTGCAGAACAAAGCCGTTCCTGGCCTAATGAAGGATGAAAATTGTGGGCGTATAATGACTGAATTTATTGGTTTACGATCAAACATGTATGTGAATCGGGTTATGGGAAGTATTGATACTAAAAGGGTTAAGGGTGTAAGGAGATCAGCCGTGAAGCATAAAATTACCTTTGATGATTATTCATTATTCATGATTATTCATTGTCTTTTTTATGGGGTACCATTACTAGTTAAACAACTATTATTCAAATCAGTGAATCTAACCCTATTTACAATGCTCCAAAATAAATTTTCACTCTCACCCAATGATGCCAAGCGGTATATTAGTGATGATCGTGTGTCAACCTTAGCTTGGGGACATTTTAAAATTGATTGTGAATATCGGAAATAATTGGAGATAAATGACGTTATATAGTTTACTAATTTAATGAGTATATTTTATGTGATAATAGAATGGATTTGTGTGTGTACGCTTAGGAATGATAATCACTGGGGAACATTTTGAAACTTTTTGTATGTGACTGGGATGTGACTACATGTTTTAGATAGAGTTTTCCACACTGATTACGAATCCGGGCTCAGAAGTTGCCCATCACGTCAGGTTGTCGAAAAAAAAAAAAATAGGTTAAAATATCAAAAAATAGCGTTTTTGGCTACATTTGAATATGTACGATGCATGAACCCGACGCCCGGGAAACATCAGGAATATCTCACTCTAAAGCTTAAATTTTGCTCTTTCAAGTGCAGCTATTATAATTTTTGTCACAACTGCCCTTGAGTTTCCGGCGGCATTTCTTTGAAGTGGAGTGTACGCTCCCGCGCAACAATGCGCATTAGTATTATGATTTTTTTTAAAACTTTTATTTTTGTTATTAAGCGTGATTAGGCGTATAGAGTCTTTTGCATGAAATACAAAACCCAGCACTAAAGGTTTCCACAAAATCAGGTTTTAGAAAACAAAATGCGTGGACATTTACGTTGTTTTGCATGTTTGCGAATATATAGTGGGGGCAGACTACATTTACATGCACTTTTAAGAATGTTGACCATATTTTTCGAAAGGAACTGGTTCTTTTCCGTGTAGTAACGTAGACCACATGTAGACCACGTGGATGACTGTAAAAAAATGCACACATAAAGCCCGTATATTATAGTTTATCGAAGTATTAGTGTATGTAGTGTACACAAGACTTCGAGTCGTACATTTTGAGCACATAATAATGTTGCGAAGTTGTAGATCGCATCCTGATAACTTTTGTTACATTTGTGGTCGTTATACCATCACCAAATCAAGACGAAATATTTCGCACTACATCGCAGCCGTTTATTTTGAATATTATGAAATTGAAATTGCACATCAAGACAAACAGTGGGTGCCGCATAAGGTGTGTAAAACATGTGTCACTTCTTTGAGTGAGTGGAAAATCGGGAAACGAAAGTCAGTGCCCTTCGGTGTGCCAATGTGCCAATGCGTGAGCCTCAAAATTATATCGATGACTGCTACTTTTGCCTATGTTCAATCCATGGATTTAACAACCAAAACAAGGATCAAATTGTGTATCCAGTAGTTTCATCTGTGACAAGACCTATCCCTCATGGGCCAGACCATCCAGTTCCTATGCGTTCTTCATCACCTCAAGAGAACTTTTCTGGGAATGACAACGTCCCACTTGCCGAAGATGACGACCATGATGAAGACGGGCATGATGCTGATGATTTTCGACCTTTGCGACTATTTACTCAAAGTAAGTTAAACCATATTGTTAGAGATTTGGACTTACCGAAAAAAGGGGCACAATTATTAGGATCTAGATTAGATGAATGTAATATGTTGGCTCCGAGTACGACGTATGCTTGGTACAGACATAGAGAATCAGAATGCCTTCCATTTTTTTCACACCAAAATGGATTAGTAGGTATATTGCAACAATGTGGCTAACTTAATGGCTGCTTTAGGCTTAACAGAATATGTTGCAAACCAGTTCAGGTTCTTCATGGATTCGAGCAAACGAAGTCTAAAAGGCGTACTTCTACATAATGGCAACAAATATGCCCCTGTGCCCTTGGCTCATTCGGTATACAGGGTTAGCCAAAATTACCGGAACACCCAAATAATTCTTCAACGGTAAAAAATTTCAAAAAAAAATTCAAACAAAAGTTTTTTGACTTTAAACAATTCATCGTTCAAATATATTTTTAATATACAGGGTGTTCATTTTATTATAGAAATTTCGTAAATTTTTTTTTTTCAAATGGAACACCCTATATATTTTTACGTTTTCTAATGTTAGGACTAATTCTAAATATTTTTTATTAAAATAGTTTTTTTCTAAAATGCATCATTATTTAGATTTAACCAATTAATTAAAATTAGCCAAAATTACCGGAACACCCAAATAACTCTCCAACGGTAAAAAATTTCAAAAAAAAATTCAAACAAAAGTTTTTTGACTTTAAACAATCCATCGTTCAAATATATTTTTAATATACAGGGTGTTCATTTTATTATAGAAATTTTGTAAACTTTTTTTTTCAAATGGAACACCCTGTATATTTTTAAATTTTGCAATTTTAGGACTAATTCTAAACATTTTTTATTAAAATAATTTTTTTATAAAATACGTCATTTTTGAGTTTTAAGCAGTTAATTAAAATTAGTCAACATTACCAGACGACTTACATAACTCTCCAACCGTAAAAAAAATAAAATAAAAAACATTCCATCAAACGTTTTTGACATTAAACAAGTTATCATTAAAATATATTTTTAATATACAGGCTGTTCATTTTATTATGAAAATTTGGTTAACTTTTTTTTCTAATGGAATACCCTGTATATTTTTACATTTTATAATTCTAAGACTAATTCTAAACATTTTTTATTACAATAATTTATTTATAAATTTCAGAATTTTTTAGTTATAAACGATTTGTCAAAACTCCTGTACTTCAAATTAGGAATTGGTTTGAAGGATGCAATGTGGAATAGCTTACCACATTAAAACTATTGTCTCTTGAGTGATTTCTTCCGGTTTTATTGGAATATTGAGCATAAAATTGAATACAGTTGTATCTGGTCATGCGTAATATACAGGCGATCGACGGCGACTCTTTGCTTGCAGCGTGCAAGCCGAGGGCAAAATTGTTGCCGGGGTTCGGGCAGGCTCGGGTAGCATCGGAGCGCCAATAGTTGAGTGTCGTCAAAATACTATGTAAGCAACGTCGAACATGAATATTTTCCCACATACCTATGTACATATGAATTTATTTTAATCAAACGGATAAACTATTTTGTCTACTTTGGTACATTAATTAGACAATTTTTGCCTGCGACAGTTGGTATCCTACTGAAGTGTCTACTGGTACCCACATTGTGGTTATGTACTTTTACTTGACATTTACTTATTTTGCAAGCGCTATCGCCAATCGTGCAAAACTGAAAGTTACCAAAAACTGCTTGCAATAAATTAATTTTATCAAAACACTGTTTTGGAAACGAAAGTAGATAAACTACAAATTCAAAACAAATAACGAAGCACAAATAGAATTAAAATAAATGTTTAAACTGCCATCCCAGAGCGCCCTGACAATGTCCCAACATCTCCGTAACTACAGAAAACAATTGACAATTATTATTTAAATGACAGTTTCACGTCAATACTTGTAACCTTCTACCAAAAGATCTCGTTCTAAGAAAGGGTAAATAGGAATCCAAAAATTAAATAAATATTAATCAGCTCTTTTAGTTTTATGTAACAATGAATCAACTAACCGAATATGAGCGGATAACTTTGTTAATGATCATTGGAATTGGCGATAGAAGGAGATCGTTAAGAGACGCAAGAAATGTGTTTAACGAAATGTTTAATAATCGAAATCCAATAAGTGTCAGTACTGTAAAAAGGACCCTAGACCGGTACGAAAATCTACATTCCATAAAGAATGCGAGAGGAGCGGGGCGGCCAAAAAGTGTAACCACGATAGAAAAATCCCAGGAAATAATGGAGCGAATAGTTGAGATTCCCAAAATTAGTACAAACCAGCTTGCATTAGACCACGAAGTGAGTCAAACATCAATTCGTAGAATTCTTAAAAAAGAAAAAGCGCATCCTTATAAGGTTCAGTTAATTCACGAATTGACAGAAGATGACCCAGACAAGAGAATGGAGTTTTGCGACAATCTTCAAAATTTAATTAACAATACCCCTAACATTTTAAGAAAAATTTTATTTTCTGATGAGGCTACATTCTGTTTAAATGGGTCAGTAAACAGACACAATTGCAGGTATTGGTCAACAGAAAATCCGTATTGGGCTGAGGAAATTCATACCCAATACCCTGAAAAAGTAAACGTTTGGTTAGGGGTAATTGGAAACAGATCAATAGGACCATTTTTTATAGAAGGCACGTTGACCTCTGAACGATATTTAGATCTACTTCAAAATGAAGTAATACCTCATCTCCTAGTTATATTTAACGAAGATCTGAATGATATTTGGTTTCAACAGGATGGTGCACCGCCGCATTACGGTGTCCAAGTTCGGAATTATTTAAATACAGTTTTCCCGCAGAGGTGGATTGGAAGGAGAGGGTCAATTGAATGGCCACCTAGGTCGCCGGATTTACAAATATTAGATTTTTCTATTTGGGGACACCTAAAATCCAAGGTTTACACCAACAGGCCGCAAAATATTGATGCGTTGAAGCGGAGGATAGTGGACGAAGTTCAGAGTATTACTGTCGATCATTTAGACAACTGCTTACGGGAATTTGGTGATAGGTTGGGGCATTGTCAAGCCGCTCAGGGATGGCAGTTTGAAAATTTAATTTAATTGTTTTGTTATTTTTTCTTGACATTGTTATTATTTATCCCTTCGGCCAAAATAAATGTTTTGGAGTTTTGATTAATTGCTGATAACTGAAAAATGAATCAATTTATAAAAAAACTACTTAGAAAATTCTTAAAATTAAAAAATAAAAATGTACAGTAATTTTGATGAGAAAACGGAAAAGTTTTCCATACTTCCATAATAAAATAAACACCCTGTATATTAAAAATATATTTGCACGATAGCTTGTTTAAAGTCAAAAAAGTTTTGTTTTAATTTTTTTTAATGTTGTACGGTTGGAAAGTTATGTAGGTGTGCTGGTAATTTTGGCTAATTTTAATTAATTGGTTAAATCTAAAAAAATGATGCATTTTAGAAAAAAACTATTTTAATAAAAAATATTTAGAATTAGTCCTAACATTACAAAACGTAAAAATATACAGTGTTCCATTTGAAAAAAAAGTTTACAAAATGTCTATAATAAAATGAACACCCTGTATATTAAAAATATATTTGAACGATGGATTGTTTAAAGTCAAAAAACTTTTGTTTGAACTTTTTTTTGAAATTTTTTACCGTTGGAGTGTTATTTGGGTGTTCCGGTAATTTTGGCTAATTTTAATTAATTGGTTAAATCTAAAAAATGATGCATTTAGAAAAAAACTATTTTAATAAAAAATATTTAGAATTAGTCCTAACATTAGAAAACGTAAAAATATACAGGGTGTTCCATTTGAAAAAAAAAATTTACGAAATTTCTATAATAAAATGAACACCCTGTATATTAAAAATATATTTGAACGATGGATTGTTTAAAGTCAAAAAACTTTTGTTTGAATTTTTTTTTGAAATTTTTTACCGTTGGAGAGTTATTTGGGTGTTCCGGTAATTTTGGCTAATTTTAATTAATTTGTTAAATCTAAATAATGATGCATTTTAGAAAAAAACTATTTTAATAAAAAATATTTAGAATTAGTCCTAACATTAGAAAACGTAAAAATATATAGGGTGTTCCATTTGAAAAAAAAAAATTTACGAAATTTCTATAATAAAATGAACACCCTGTATATTAAAAATATATTTGAACGATGAATTGTTTAAAGTCAAAAAACTTTTGTTTGAATTTTTTTTTGAAATTTTTTACCGTTGAAGAATTATTTGGGTGTTCCGGTAATTTTGGCTAACCCTGTATATGAAAGAAACATATGAAAATTTGGCAACGTTACTTGAAGCCGTTGATTACGAAAGTCATCAATGGCAGATATGTGGGGATCTCAAAGTAATATGTATGATTCTCGGCCAGCAATCAGGCTTCACGAAATACCCGTGTTTCATATGTGAATGGGATAGTAGAGCGAGAGCTGACCATTGGACAGGGAAGAAATGGCCACTGAGAGATAATTTTAGACTTGGCGAAAAGAACATAATAAGAAAAACTCTAATTGATCCAGCAAAAATTCTTTTTTTAATTCCCTTCATATTAAACTCGGATTGATGAAGCAATACGTCAAAGCATTAAATAAAGAAGGGGATTGTTTTAAATATATTTGTCGTCAATTTCCACAACTCAGTGACGCCAAAGTGAAGGAATTTTTGATGGACCCCAAATAAGAGAGTTAATGAAAAATCAAAAGTTCGAAGAAACTATGACTACACCCGAAAAGGAAGCCTGGACTGGATTTAGTAATGTTGTGAATGGATTTTTGGGAAATAACAAGGACCCAAACTTCAAAAACATTGTAAGCAATATGCTTAATAAATTTTGTAAATTGGGGTGCAATATGAGCCTTAAAGTGCATTTTGTGCATGACCATTTAGATTACTTCCCCCAAACAAGCCTGGGTGAAGTAAGTGAAGAACAGGAAGAAAGATTTCACCAGGATATTAAGGAGATGGAACGTAGATACCAAGGCAGATGGGATGCTAACATGCTGGCGGATTACTGTTGGTGCCTAAAACGAGATGCTCCGGGAGATACCCACAAAAGAAAATCTACAAAGCGTAGTTTCGATGGACCTAGTTCCAGTGCATCGAACAGATAAATTTCTTTCTTTTTGTGGCGTTTACCGTTGTTGCATCTATGTATCGCGGGTTGCATGCCTTTTGGCGTTTAAAAGTTAATTTTAGCCGTTCTATTTTTAGTTACCATGTGACCTCCATCTCTTGCGTTTACTCTGAATGTCAACCATTTTGATTTGTTTTGGCACTTGCGATACACGTTTTGATAGCGAAGTTTGATAATTGAGGAATTTTCTGTGATTTCAGTAAGTAGCATAAGTGCGGTTTAATTAATTTGAGAGAACCTTTGTATAGAATATGAATGGATATGCTTAATTGCGGTAGGAATAGTTTTTGACAGTAAGTCTAACCTTTTATCAGTTTATAACAAATGAATTTTTGAGGGATTTTTACAGTTTTTGTTTTGTATCAATTGTTTCGTTTTGTTTTTGTAGAGTAGTCTGATGATGCTGAAACAGCGAAACCGGTAACTACGATAATAAAGGATTTTAAACAGTGAAGAACGTTTTCTTTTACTACTCTTATCAGGACACCTGTTTTACACAGCGTATACACAGTTACGAGATAAATTTCTTTTATAATGAATATTATTTTCACAGAAACGCGTATATTAATTTATTTCAAAATTATATTAACATACAAAACTAAAGTTTAATTTCATTTCCATAATTGTTTTTTATTTATTTCTTTGCATCCTGAGATCCGTCACTTAAAATATAAAAAATCTGATGTGGCCAGGCACATGACTTTATCATACAAAATATAAAATTAACAGTTTAGCTGCACGAGAATCTATTTGACTGAGATAAATCGTGTCTGCATTAAAATTAAACTAGTTAGCCAGGATTTGACAGATATTTTGATAGTCAATAGTATCAATAGAAGGTATTGTCAAAGCATCAGCATTTGACACTACCTACTGTCATCAGAATAATAGTTGTTTATCTCACAAGTGCCGAAAGTACGGAATAGCGCGACGAGCGGTGATGCGGCGCGTCACCGATGGCGGAGCGTCGCCGTCGCATGTGAGCGGGTCATGTAGTTTTCGGCAGGAGTGACATCAACGTTTTTTGTGTTGCTTATTGAGAAATAGATATTTAAAAAAATCAAAAATGGTTATTTTTCTGAATAGGAAATGTTAGGTTTATACCACTTCTACGAAACGTCAAGTTTAAAAAGCTAATTCAAATTCTGACAGATTTATATTCATTCATGACACTGTAGATGTCACATCCGTACCAACATACTAAAATATAACTACACTCATCGCTATACATTATTTACTTTCTCAATTTATCGCTTTTACAATTAGATATAACAACGGGTTGATATATCTTATCAAGAAACAATCAAATTGGTGATCTTATTTTATTTGAATTTTGTATTTTGTGCTTTGCCGCACTAGAGCGGCAACGTTCCAGAGCGGTTCTCCAACCTCTGATGAAATCAGCTGTTTTCGAGTGTGACAGCCATAGACATTTCTGTGGTGACAGCACAAAAAAATATTTGTCAAAATTCTGGCTACTATGTATTTTCATATCAGTGCAGATGCGACCTATCTCGATCGAATAGAATTTGCTCTTGCAGCTAAACTATTAATTTTACCAAAAAATGTCATAGGCATAAATTATTCAAAATTTCCTCTACTTTAATTTATTATTTAACTATTTTGACGAAATTACAGAAATGGCGGCTCATTTGCAAAATCGTTGAAAAATGCTAAGAGTAAGTAGCCGGTTCCTTTGGACCCTTTTGAACCAAAAGCTTTTCAGCTCTAAGTTTGGTCATAAAACTTCTAAATATGAACTTTCGTCGCGATACCTTTAGTAGTTTCTCCGGAATCGTCGCCACAAAAATCGTTTACACACACACAGACATACACACACACACACACACACACACACACACAGAGACATTTTTTTGGACCTTGGCCAAAAATGTTCAGGGGACCCATAAAGACCTATTTCCGCTAAAATCTCAAAAATTTTTTTCGGCACGATTACAATACTTTACATACTGCGTATGATAAAGTAAAAAGTATCATAATCTCAACTACAAAATGCAGTTAATTCAAATCTCGTGTAAATAAATAAATAAATAAATACTTGCTTTATTATTCATACATAAAAAAAAACAAAACAATTTATAAAATCAAAATAATCAGTGAACAATAATAATCAATTAAAATTGTTCTTCCATCCAGCCAATAAAATTAAAACTAAAAAAAAATTTACAACAGTATATACAACAACCAGCACTGGTAAAAATTTGTTTAAGGGTCGACAGAAAACGCCTCGACAACACCTAGTCCGCACAGGGTGTAAAGGTAGGTACTGTGCATATACATTACTGAACAGTGATTATAACATATGTATTAGACGCGACCTTGATTATATATGGTAGAATATAACTACGATATATTTGCGCGCCATCGTGCACACCATTAACAAGAAAAGCTGCCGAGACTTATGTGTACATAAGGCAGACATTATGACTAGTGACTTGAAAGAGCAAGGCTTAAGCTTAATTTTGATGTAATTTTTAATATTCTAGCACATCGCGTCCGTATGTTATATATTCTCAAATATGGCTAAAAACACAATTTTTTATACTTTGACCTCATTTTTTTCGAAAACCTGACGTGATGGTCAACTTCTGACCTTGGATTTGCATTCAGCGAAAAGAACTGTAACAAAATTGTGTAGTCACATCCCAGTCACAAAATTGATGTTCCCCAGTGTAATGATTGTTGACATATGTATTGTTTGCGCCAAGACAAACCAAAATTAACCAAATCGCTAAGCACGTGGACTGTATTAATTTCGAACGAAAAATTACTCTACAAACCCAACAGACCGCGTGGTAGCCGCTTATGACTGACCACGGGACACCAGTGAACAAAGAAACCAACAATCGACGAAAACCAACGACACTAAGAACACTAATTAGATTATAGAACGGCGAAATACGTTCATTTACTATAGGCACAACTATACGTAGCGAGTTTCAAAATCTATCTGAGCCGGGCAACTCGCCGGTCAAGCCACGGCGTTGGACAGCTGTTCAACAAAAAACTGGATCGCAATACTTTTCCAGCATATACCGTCCTCAACTAAAGTTTTACAACTAGCCTACATAAACCCACAAATATTATACGATTAGGCTTAAACATTCCCCCCGCCCTGAACCATTGTTCGGAACCAAATACTAAAAACAAACAAACAAACCCAGTATTCTATTGGGAGGGCAACGGGCATAGTCGGACAACGGGTCTCTTGTAAGTTCCATCTTTGGTTCTCACAGTAGCTACCCTAAAGACACCGTCGTTGCCAGGAAAAACGTCTTGAACAATACCAACCGGCCACTTCAACGGAGGCAAATTGTCGTGTCGGATAATTACCACAGTACCAACTGCTATCGGACATGTAGGAGTATTCCATTTCTGGCGCACTTGGAGTTGAGTTAAATACTCGATGTGCCATCTTTTCCAAAAACTCTTAACCAAATGATCTAATAAATGCTTACGTATGGTGAGGTTAGGGTGATCGTCGTTCAGCTCAACACCCGGAAAAGATTTCAAAGGGGTGAGGTTTAAGAAATGAGCCGGAGTCAAAGCAGTGGGCTCCGAGGGATCAGAACTCAACCAACAGAGTGGTCGCGAGTTTAACAAGGTCTCTATTTGGCAGAATACAGTATACAGCTCTTCAAAAGTCAAAATTTGGTCGCCAATAACCTTGTAAACGTGAGTTTTCACTGCCTTTATATTAGCCTCCCAAATACCGGAAAAATGTGGGCTTGCAGGAGGCTGAAATTTCCAAATTATACGATCACTCTCCAGCTCATTCTTTATCTTTGAATTAAATTCGGTCGAGTCAACCAGTCGGTACAATGCATCCAACTCGTTACTAGCCCCGATAAAATTTGTACCGCAGTCGGAATAAATTACTGAGCACGCACCCCGGCGAGCCAGAAAGCGTTTGAAGGCCGACAGAAAGGTATCCGTGGACAAATCGGAGGCCAATTCAAGGTGCAAAGCCTTAGTAGCCAAACATATGAACAGACACAGATAAGCCTTTTGGCTTTTAACTCCTCTTCTCCTAGACCAGGTGATATGAAATGGCCCAGCGTAATCAACACCAGTATGCAGAAACGGCTTTACTTCAGTGACACGTACTGAAGGTAAGTTTCCCATTATAGGAGCGGTAGAAGAAGGCCGCATTTTAAAACAATGGTTACATTTGCGCAACCGAAACCGAATGGTACTTCTGACCGATAATATCCAGTATTTCTGGCGTAAAATCGAACATACCAGATGTGGACCGGTATGCAAATTCTTCTTGTGGCAATGATCAATCAACAGATCCACCAAATGATCCTTTTTAGGTAGCAGATACGGATGCTTGACATCAAAGCTCACGCTAGCATTGCTCAATCTTCCACCGACCCTTATAAGACCGTCACTCAAAAAGGGACAAAGTGATCGCAACTGACTGGAACATAATTCTCCCTGCTGAAGTAACTTAATTTCCAAACCAAAATGTTTATATTGCACACTTCTAACTAGAATAGATTCTGCTACATCTAAATCAATCGTTGTAATGTCCTTAGACGATTTTAACATTTTTGCAAATCTCAAAATATAAACAGTAGATCGAAGCAACCGCATCAAAGATGAAGCCCTTGCAATCAAAGTCTCCAAAACACACACCGGTACCTCCGCCACAATAAAGGAAACCGGTCTCTCCTCCGGAATTGAATCGCTAAGATTGGGAGATTGACTTATTGGCCATTTCGAGTATGGTAATTTTAACCATTTGGGACCTGTGGCCCAATCCTCAAGAGCCATAAATTCGCGGGGGGTTAAACCCCTAGACAAATAATCACTAATGTTTAGTTTTCCATCAATATGGAACCAATTATCAGATGCTAACGCTGATTGTATCTTAGCTACTCGATTAGCTACAAAGGTCTGCCAGCGATGGGGAGGGGATTTTATCCAACAAAGAGTGACGGTCGAGTCTGAAAAGGCGTAACAACGCTCTATACTTATTCGAGATCGGTAACTTTCCAGAATAAAATGCATCAGTTTCGACAATAAACACGCGGCACACAATTCTAACCGTGGTATAGATTCCACTTTTGCTGGTGCAACCTTGGTTTTGGCACATATCAGATTTACGTTGACAGTTCCATTCGGCAGACAAGCCCTAAAGTAAACAACTGCACCATATGATGTCAAACATGCATCCGCAAAACCAACCAAAGTTACCGAACTACCATCAATCATACCTATGTGCCGTGGGACACGAAAAGATGCAAGCTCACCTAATTCCTTTTGAAAATCACGCCACTGATTCACAATTGACGCAGGAGCAAGCTCATCCCATCCAATACCCAACAACCACAAATGTTTAATCACTAATTTTATCAGTAGTGTAACTGGAGACAAAAGCCCCAACGGGTCGAACAGACGAGCTAATATGGAGAGAACATTTCTCTTAGTACAATCCCTAGTGTCCGGTTGAACATGAAATAAAAATTCATCGCACCCAGGATGCCATTGTAGCCCCAAAATTTTTAATGTATCGCTTTCAAAATTCACTATATCCGGAGATCTATGATGTGATGGTATTTCCTCCATTAATTTATTTGAGCTTACAACCCATTTCACTAAATCGAAACAACCGGCTTTAAATAGATCAGTCAGCTGATAATATAAAGTTCTAGCTTCCCCAATGGTGGACACACTGGATACCAAATCATCCATATAAAAGTCTCGGTTGACCACCAAAGCAGCAAGAGGGTATTGATCCCTTTCATCTAGTGCCAACTGACGAAGGGTTCTTAACGCTAAAAAAGGAGACGACTTAACACCAAACGACACTGTGTTAAGCTGATATATTTCAAGTGGGTCCTCTCTAGAAAATCTCCATAACAATCGCTGAAATCGGCGATGTTCCGGGCTAAGCGATATTTGTAGGTACATTTTTTTAATGTCGGCGGTGAATGCGATCTCAAACAAACGAAAGTGAAGGAATATAGTCATGACGTCAGATTGAAGCTTTGGCCCAATATACAACAAATCATTTAACGACAGATTGGACGTTGTTTTGGCACTAGCATCCATCACACACCGCAACGGAGTTGATGAACTGCCCGCTTTGAATATACCATGGTGTGGGATGATATAATGAGGACCGTCCAACTCATCAGTTCCTACAAGTGACATGTACCCCTCCTGCAAATATTCCCTAATGATGGCCTGATACTGAATTTTAAATTCGGGAGACCTATCAAATCTTCTTTCCAACGATTGAAAACATTTCCAAGCCCTCAAATATGAATCACCTAAAAGGGACGCATCCCTTTGGAATGGTAATGCCACTACGTATCTGCCCGACAACTCTCGCTTTACGGTAGAGGCGTAAAGTATTTCACATTCTTTATCTTCAGGTGCGTCAAAAATTTGATTAGGAATTGATTCAATTTCCCAAAATTTTGATACTAAATCATCTAACTTAGACTCAAGTGTCACATAAAAGGAATGCCAAGAAGCCGAAGAATTTAATAACGTCGGTGCGCTTCCCATAACCACAAACCCAAAGCAAGTTTCGACTGCAACAGGCAGATTCTTAGAGATTGCAACCCTCGTGGAGCCCAATAAATAAGGAAACAGTTCAGCCCCAATTATACCACTAATTTCTCCAGGCTGATCAAAATTTTCATCTGCCAAAGGAACTTCAAACAAATATCCCAACGATTGACGATCTACAGATTGTTGTGGCAGCTTACCTGTTATTCTTTCAACCACCAAAACGTTCAACGGATAGTTGATAGCCGCATCAAATCTAGAATGGACAGTGATGGCAGCGTTACCCAAAATCAAACTATTTGAACAGCCGATACCGTGCACATAAGAATCACTTCGACTTATTTTTAACTTTAAACTCTCCGCGCAAGCAGCTGTCACAAAACGCCCGGTGCTTCCGGAATCCAATAAAAATCTAACATAATGCTCTTGGCCAAATGAATCTAATATCATCACTACTACGGTAGATAGTAGCACGGTTCCACTGACTGTCGCAGAATCGGAGGAAGAACAAAGAGATAAATTCTGAGGCTCCAGTTGTTTAGAACTAGCATCAGTCCCTTGAGGTTGCGCAGGCAAACTCCCATCGGTGAGAAGTTTTTTGCAAAATGCAACAATGTATGGTGTTGGTAACCACAGATCTTGCAACAGCTCTTACTCAAACATTCCCTCACTCTATGACCACCCAAACAATTTAGGCATAATGACATTCGCTTTACGACTTGATACCGTTCATAAGCGGATAATTTTAAAAATTCCGCACATTTCTTTAATGGATGCGTTTCTGAATAACAAAGCTCGCATCGTAAAATGCTCTGTACAACAAAAGAATGCTTTGGTTTGGGTTTGTATTGTCCCGTTGAACTTGGTACACTGGAATATAGACTGCAGCGTTCATAAATTTTAGCTTGCTCCTTAATAAAAGTCAAAACATCTTTGTATGTTGGCATGGAAGACTTTCTTCGAGAATTCTCAAAGAGATTTCTAGTTTCTGGATCTAGCTTTTTAAGTGCCAAATAGGCTACGACAAAATCAAAGGAGTCAGAAAGCTTCAACTGCTGTAAAGCATTATAAGCACCATCGAAATTATCTATAAAATTATTGAGGCTATTACAGGATGCAGTAGATGCTGCTTTAAGATCTAGCATTTGCTCAAAATATTGGTTAGCTAGTACTCGTTCATCCTGGTATCTGTCCACTAACGAATTCCAAAGCACCTGGTAATTAGTACCAATTGGAGGAATAGCCTTGCATAGAGTCAGAGCTCTACCAGATAAACAGCCTGTTAAATAATTTATTTTATCCACATCGGATAATGTATCATTCTCATGGATTAACGACCGAAAACACTCGTAAAATACTGGCCACTGTGTAAAATCACCCGAGAACATGGGTAATTCAATTTTTGGCAATTGAGGAATATTCCTTACAAGACCAGTCGATGCTTGAGAATCAGAGTTCCCAATTTTATTTTTTGCCTTTAATTGCTCGGCTATTGATAGTACGTGGCAGTATAGCTCATCAAATGCCTCTAAAGACTTGAAGTCCAACGTGTAATCGGTGTCTAATTCCAGATTCACTTCATTTATGGTATCAATTATATTTTTGAAAGCAGATCGCGTTTCTTCCAAGAGAGCCAATCGTACCTCAAAATTCTTCGCTTGGTTGGGGTCGTCAATTTTTTTTCCACAATCATAAAGATTTTGCAAGCGAGTAAAATAAAATTCTCGCTTACCTACCAAAGTTTTTAATTGCTTCTGCAATATTCCCTCCATAGTGCGTTAAATAAACAACAAAAGCGAATAAGCAGATCAGAAAAAACTAAAAATTAGATCCAATAATAATAACGAACTAAATAAAACTTCAAAAAAACCAAACCAAAAAAAACTCCTAAGTAATCCAACTAAAAACGAAAAATTCCAAGCAAAACCAAAACCAAAATCCACCGTTGATTAGATAGATCCGGCTCGACGGACCAAAATGTTTGCGCCAAGACAAACCAAAATTAACCAAATCGCTAAGCACGTGGACTGTATTAATTTCGAACGAAAAATTACTCTACAAACCCAACAGACCGCGTGGTAGCCGCTTATGACTGACCACGGGACACCAGTGAACAAAGAAACCAACAATCGACGAAAACCAACGACACTAAGAACACTAATTAGATTATAGAACGGCGAAATACGTTCGTTTACTATAGGCACAACTATACGTAGCGAGTTTCAAAATCTATCTGAGCCGGGCACCTCGCCGGTCAAGCCACGGCGTTGGACAGCTGTTCAACAAAAAACTGGATCGCAATACTTTTCCAGCATATACCGTCCTCAACTAAAGTTTTACAACTAGTCTACATAAACCCACAAATATTATACGATTAGGCTTAAACATGTATTATGTATATTAAATGATAAGAAAGGTTGAATACTTACTCATTTATGGCTAACAGTATGTTGCAATTTATTTATTATATACATTTTGTCATACAGATGTATGTATAAATGGAAAATGTACTATAAAGATGAACTTTTATCAATTAGTGATGTGTATGTATATAATTGATGATTGTATACCACTTTATAATTATGTAGTGATGATTTTAACATTATAATAAAAGAATGACGCTTCTATGTTGTAGTTAGTTGCAGTGGTGAACATAAACTCGGATTCTTTTAGATAAAGTTTATTGGCACAAAACTTGGCACAACACATAAAACAGTATACATATACGATACGTTACGGGCGATCGATAATCATATAGCATGGCACGCATTCAACGCTTGACTTGAATATAGCTTAACAAGACTGAGTGGTGCCATCTATGGTTTTAACTTATGACTAAAAAAGCATACTAAGGTATACATACATTTTGTGATTGCGTACATAACAACATATGTAAATTGAATCTTTTCAATTGTAGCATAGTAGATGGGGTGATTATTAGTGAATGTATGATGAATGTGTGATGCACGTGTGTGTGACGGGTGGCCTGACAAAAACCAGCGAATGCGTCAGTCGACCTGACAATTTGTGTCAGTCAAACCATTAATTGTCTCAGTCGAAAATCCTGAAAATGTTTAATTATTATATAACATCTACGTTGAGATTATTTTTATGAATATTGAATCTAACTTGTGGCAGTGGTTTTGTCATTATGTCAGCAACTTTTCAGTTTTTAAATACAATAGTTCAATCTTATCTTAATATACTAAACGTGACTCACACTCAAGAGAGCAAGTTTTCAAAATGAGGCCGATTGGGGGAAGAGTCTACTCCTCGAAGAAGCGAAAATGTGCGCTCGAAACGCCCGAAATGACAATAGAACGCGAAACTACAGTGCTTAGGCTCTTTACTTCGTCGATTTTTGGCCGCATTTTCGAAAAAAAATTTTGGAATTTGACTAAATTTTTGCTTTTCATTTTGAGAATGTACTATCGATTCGCGTCGCCATGCCAACCATCAACAAATTGACAGTACTCTCTTTGACGGCGACGAAATGGCCAGAAATGGCTGAAGCTAAGCCCAGTTAAGCGACCGCACGTCAATTTTACCGCATATAGTCGTAAATCGGACGCCAAAATCAAAATAAAACGATCGCCGGCATCCCCAGGTAACTCTACGAAGAATTTTCCGCTATAAATGGCCGATTCGCGATGAAGATTAGCGTATCTTCGCCCGCGTCGTCAAAGGACGCACAAACCGTGAGTATTTCCGCCACCAGGACGCACAAAATCACGCCCGGAGTTTCATTTCCTTCTCGGGCGACGACATTTAACTCAAAAAGTACGCTAATATCGACTCTATATAAAGCGCGCGTTAACTCCGGGCTTTAAAATTTGAAACGGTATGTGGAAAAACCGCCCAAATTCGCGCGATCTAGATATTTCGATTTGCGCATGCGTGAGTCTAGAGAACAGCTGTTCCCAACGTACAAACCCGTCATGCTGGGGCCCCTGTGGACAGAAACATAACACCACGCAAATATTTACAAAAAACCCGTCAAGACCGGTATAAGGAATATTCATTTTAGTCATGTACCTTTCTGGGTGTACCTTTGTGGTTATGGTTCCCTGGAATCTATTATAACCTTAGGGCATATTAATTCGAGTGATATAAGTTCAAACAGACAGTGTGACTGGTTTTAGAAAGGAGCCTGATTTGGTTTAAACATCATTTTCCTGCACGAAAGAAGAAGCGTTCCGTATCTTTGAGGTTAGATGACCTGTAGAATTTTGTTTGTTGATTTAAAATGTTTCCTTTTTTCAGAGTCGTTTGACTTTAGCTAAGCTTGTGCAGAAACAGCTCTCGGAAGGATATTGTCGACTAGGTAAAACTTGGACCAGATTCCATTTACACGGTAATCGACTTTGTGAGTGAAATCGATGATCACGAAAGCAAGTTCTTTCATCGAAGGTGCCATCGTAGACTATATCGAGTGGGCCGTTGGTTGGTTAGAGATGCGGAAGTGACAGTGAATGTATTCTGGTGGATAGGCTTAATCGAAGAGGATCGAGGTCGATGAAAATATAAAGATGACACTTCAAAGAGCTTCTTTAGGCGCTACGTTCACGGAAGGCCACTCGGAAGACCTCTCCGGAGAGCACCAAGGGAGTCGCACGAAGGCAAAGTTCAAACTGCATCCCGGAATTGTCCGATAGGAGTAATGCTTGAATTGTCAAAAGCAAAAGATCAACAAATGGTGATAATATATTACGTCGAAGAGTCTAACCTTCAAAAACCTTGAGAAGAATGTGGAAACAACGTTGGTATGTATTTTGATGGATGTGAGAGTTTATCCGTTTGCTGTCATGTTGGTTGCATACACGCACGTTGTTTCAAGAACTTTCAAAGTAAGTAAATAAAATAGTACCTAATTTGTTTTTATCTGATTACTTTTTCTGTGTTTTTTTTTTACATATTTGTAATTCATTGAAAGATTAATCTATATACATAGTACATGTGCTTTTTGTCACAAATTTTAGAATTGCCCGAAGGAGAATTATACCGTACTGCGGTTGGAGGGAACATTTCACCTGGCCCTTTAGAACTTTACGCTTCTGATAATTGATATGGACACAAAAGACTGACAGTAAGTACCGACTACATATTTATTAATAATTTCGTTATGTGCTATTTTATATTTTCTACGAAACAATCGTAAAATGGTATTTTTCTTCTTTGTGTCTTTAAATTTATACAAAGTGAGGTTATGTTGAAGTTACCATAAAATATGAATAAATTTTAATAATGAAAGCGGATTCTTTTTCTAAAGAACAAAGATCAAACAACAAGTTATAATTGCAGCAATTTCCTAACGATTCATTCAATAAGTCGATTAAGATCAATAAATTGAAATGGCGGTATGATTCACTATATGCAGAACTGAAACTATATACAGAACTAAAACTATTTACTCAGTTTTTAGAAAGTAAATGTCATGGTGAGTAAAAAGTTTCCTCAGGACTTATGGAAATTTTGAATTCTTTAAGATGTTAGACCCATTTGTTTTAATGAATGTATTCCTCACTGCACAATTTTCTTTACTCTTTATTATTTTGTTAATATTTCAAACGGCAGTAACTTTTAGGAATTGAAAAGATAAAGCATTCTAATAAATAGAATTTTAAAATATTGTCTTTGCTTATAGGTTTTTATTATACGCAGGGGTCAAAGAAAATTATCAGAATATAATCATCTTCTTATTTGAGGAATAACTATGTTTGAGGAACACGAAATCAACAGCATTGGAGGAATATGAAGAAAGAAGCAACCGACCAACCGATCTTCATCAAGAAATACAATCTCTGTAAAGAAAAAATAACAACCGGAATACAGAAATGAATCGGTTCGATGGAAAATATAGGCAATTCGTGGAAAGCGTGTACGAGAGAAATCTATATAAAGTAATTATTATGAGACATTAGAATGGTGACAGAAATATGTAGATTATAAGTGTAAATTATAAAATGGCAGGAACTTAATTTTCCGAAATTAAAATAAATTTGTGCAGCAAATGTCACACAGTACCAAGAGATTTATTGAATTGATCACTGCCAGTTAAAGTTTAGTTCAGATATTGTTTTTATAAATTATATTAAACTTATTCCATTATAGTCTTACAAAGATGAAAAACGTAGAAGTTTTATATAATATCAATTCATTTAAAGTAATATTTCATTTATTAACTTATACAAATTTGGTTGAACTTTAGTGATCAAGCTCAGCAACATAGGGTGGTAAATAATTAATTGCTTACCACATCATGTTCGTATCAGGTTTGGCCTACTAAAAACTAAAAAATATATATAATAAGTTAAGTTTGATAAAGAACGTTTCCTCTAACATTTTTTTTGTTTAATACGAACAAATTCTTAAAAATATTAAGATATATAGAAAAGGTAAAGAGAAAACATGGCGTGGAATATTTTTAAATTGGGATGTCATTATTTTGTATTCAGGAACGGTGTGGCTGGTTGAGTATATTGATTTGAGTATTTTTGAGATCTCTATTTTGGTAATATTTACAATGACTAACTT
This sequence comes from Melinopterus prodromus, assembly GCA_964023965.1. Taxonomy (NCBI): domain Eukaryota; kingdom Metazoa; phylum Arthropoda; class Insecta; order Coleoptera; family Scarabaeidae; genus Melinopterus; species Melinopterus prodromus. Next base: position 29,729,436 of record OZ030395.1, read on the forward strand.
TTTATGGAATTGAGAAAACAAGCTGTTTTTTATTGCAGCTAGCATTTTTGTTTTTATAAGTATCTGTTTTTATAAATTAAAACAAACTTAAATATTAAATTTATTAATTATATTACATTTAAATTTAATTTTAATTATATATAATTTTATTATATATTAGATTAAATAATCACTTCATGGGATTTCTTTGTACTTCTATTGTTTGTGATGAATTATAATTTGTTACTTTATTTGTTTTATTAATATTTTACATTTCCGTAACTTTATAAAGAATTGAAAAACAAATAACTTCAGAGGAAACTTCTTATTCGGCATAACATTTACATTACTAAAACAAGCAGTAATGTTTCATAAGGACTCATTTGATTTTTTTTTCAATTTATTTTTGCATTTAGCTTGTGTGTTTTAGTTTATTTACTTTTTATTAGTGTAATATATACAGTTTGGCGTACATTACTTTTCCCATTGTTTGATATGTGTTTTATTTTTCACTGTAATTTTATAAAAACAAATAACTATATGAAACTTTTACTCAAAATGATATTTAATTGGAAGAAAAGTCAAAAGTTTTATTAATCAAATGTTCAAATTTAAATGTTTTTTTTTAAGTTTTAGTTGAAAGTTTATTTATGGATTTATTTGTTTATTTATTTTGTATTATTGTTATGGCTTTCATATATTGCATATTTTCTCATGCATTATTTTATACATGAATCTTAATTTATCTTTGTTTTGTATCCGATGCTTTACACAGAATGGCATTTACAATCTTAGGAAATAATCACTTACAGTTTCATGGGTTTTATTTATTCTTACATTGCTTAATATGAATTTTTGTTTTTTTATTTTTATTCAATTTATTTTTGTATTTTGTTCTTTAGTTTATGTTCTTTTTATAATTATAATATATAATTATTATATATTAATATTAGTATATATTTTATTAATATATAATAATTTGGTGTAAATTGCTGATTTTCCCATTGTTTGTTGATAGATAAACTTTTTACCCAAAGTTTCACAGGGATTAATTTATTTCTTTTAATTTTATTATCTTTGTTAAACATTGTTTCTTTGTTATATGCATCTGATTTCATAATATTCATAGTTCAATTGTACTTTGTATTATTTTATTGTGATCTTTGTTTATTAATTTCTCAATATATTTATCTGAATTAATGTTTTTATAATTGAATACAATCTTTACAATGGAACGTTCTCAAATAAACTTCTAATAATTTTTAAAAGTTGGTATTTTATATTCTTTGATGTTCTCATGAAATTAACACAGTATGTATTCAGATTTTTAACGAACATTGCATAACTTGCAGTAACTAAATTGTAGTTTATGCATACATTAGTAAATTAATACAAAAGGTAAGTATGTGTAATAACTCTTGGTTATATATCAACCCATTCAAATGAAGACTATAGTAACTTACAAAGGGATTGCACCTGAGTTACGATAGTCTTCGTTGCATGGGTCAATATTATGGTATAATCAAAGATAAACTAAACAGTGATTTAAACTACTTTCCTTCAAGGACAATAATTATTGTCATCAAAATCCAGTTGGTTGGTAAAGCAATATGTTATTTATTTTAATATTGTTGTGATCTTGTGTTTCTTTATCAAATGAAACTAACACTTTACTATCATGTTTATTCTATTCACTTTACAACATTTGGTTACTTTGAGCATCTTATCCCAAGGTGTCATGTCCATGCGCACGGTCGGTAACACAGATATTACAGGTAACTACAATACATGCGTATTGTATGTGTACGGTCGGTAACACATATTACAGGTAACTACAATACATAACAGTCGCTAACACAGGTATTACAGATAACTGCAATATACAACTAATATATATTGGTTATATTTGGTATATAATATTTGATTGTTTGGTTATTTTATTAGTAGTAATAATTTGAATACAGTTCACTGTAGTAATAGTGAAAATTTATTTTGTGGTCACCAAATAAAGTTTGCAATATAATTGAAACATTTGAGTATATAGTTTTTATGTTAATTTCGTATTTTACACTTATACCTATAAATACATAGTTGTTTTGATTTTGTTGGACTTGCAACTGCATTTGTTGTATTGATAGAATACATTGGAATACAAATTCCGGCGACTTGTAATGATTGTTTTATGGAGTGTATTTTTATTATAATCGTTGTTCAAAACGTGAAAAGAACTTAACATCGCTCTGAATTGGTGAGCTTTTATTATGTATATGACCATTATATTATAATACATAAATGTTAATAGTGGCAATTGAGTTGTTGCTTCTGTATTTTTTGAAGTAATATTGTCACCGAACATTTCCGATTTCATTTTAATCATGTGTCACATGTCGACTTTTTTAGTCTGGCTGAAAATACAAATGTACACGGTGAGTCAACATTACAGGAATGTTTCAATAATTCTCCGACAGTAAACAATTTCAAAAACTTTTCAACTAAAAGTTTTTCTGTTGTGAGCAAGCCATCGTATATACATTTAATGTTTTTTCTTTTATAATGAACGTTGTAACCTTTTATTTTTCTAATAACGCCCTGTATATTTTTACTTTTCTTAATTTTAAGATTAATACTAAGATTTTTTTTCTATGTATTATTTTTTAATAAAATTCATTATTTTTTAATTATAAGGAAAACCTGAACTTCAAATTAATAATGTGTTTTCACATACAAATTTATTTTGATATGGCAGTTTCAACTTTTAATTTAATTCTATTTACTTTGTTACTTTCTTCTTATTTTTTATTTGTTTGGTTAAAATATAATTTCATGAGTTTTGATTAGTTGGTTATAACTGAAAAATACGTATTTTTATAAAAAATGATTTATATAAAAAATTCTTTGAATTGATCTTTGAATTAGAAAATGTGAAAGTATATGGCGTGTTCTACTAAAAAAAATTACCAAGTTTTCAATAAAAATGAACACCGTATACATTAAAAATATATTTAGCTGATAGTTCTTTCCTGTAAAACAAAAAAAAACTTAAAATTCTTTACGTTTAATTGTTTCGGCACTTTTGAAAAATTTTGATTAATTGTTTATACCAACGGTCGTTATGTTTAAAACAGTTTGTTTTAAAACGGTGTTTTAAAACAAATACTTTGTTTGAACAATTTTTTTAAACATGTTTAAACAGTTTGTTGTGTTGTGTATAAACGTTCAGAAAGCATAGTAATACAATATCAGTTGTAGCAGGTAAAATAACGAATAAAAAGACGCCGATTAAAATGCTGACAAATCAAATATTTTCGTTATTTAAAATATGTTTCTATTCTGTTTTTTTTTTGTATGTAATTTTAAACATGTTTTGTTTCATGTTTAGAACATGTGTTTTGCGTAGTGTTTAATAGTATATTACATTACAAAAGCTGTAACTAGCATATTACGTGTGACTGGAAAGTGAACATACGAGCCGCGAAGCGGCGAGTTTTGTTATTTTTCACGAGGACGTTATATGCGTGTACAGCTCGAGTATTGTACATAGTTTTACCTACGTCCGACAATTTCAATAAATTGTATAAAAAATGTCAAATAAATAAAGGTAAGGATATTTGACGGGAGACAATATTTGACGGTATTCGCGCGACTTCTATTGCAACTACGGAGAACTTTGTCTGAAGTGTCGACCGAAAATTCCAATACAAATTCAACATAAATGTTCATGAGCATGCAATATATGTTACAGGTCGAGTATTGCACTTACCTACGACCGAAAATTTAAATAAATATAAATAGTATCAAAAATGACAGATAATTAATCAAAACATTCGCGCGACATCTGTCATTATGACATTAGGTCGTGCCTAAAAAACACAAACGCACAGCCAAAAGCTTGCCAAAAGCACACGGTTGCTTTAAGCGATTTACGAGCGAAGCAGTCCGTGACGTAAGCGACGTTTACACATACGGTCGTAGGTAAAAAAAATTACCAAATTTTCAATAAAAATGAACACCGTATATATTAAAAATATATTTAGCTGATAGCTTCTTAAAAAAACAAAACGTTAGAATTTTTTTTGACAATTCCTTACGTTTAATTGTTTCGGCACATCTAACAAATTTTGCTTAATTGTTTATACCAACGGTTGTAATGTTTAAAACGGTGTTTTTAACATGTTTTAAAACAAATACTTTGTGTTAAGTATTATGTCTTAAACATGTTTGAAAAGTTTGTTGTGTTGTGTTTTAATAGTTATTTAACAACCAAGTATCTTAAAAAGAGCGATTAATGATCGAGACTCTTTAACGCTCGAGCGTAGCGAGACCGTTAATTATCGAAATCATTAATCGTCGTTTAATATTCGAGTTGGTTACAACATTTTTTCGACGATCGTATTCTTCTAGCGTCGCCGTCGTCTACATAGACTTTTCTTCGCCAATGCCGTTTTAGGTTATATGACAATTTATGTAATTTGACACTGACAGTTCTAGAGGGCGGTATATATAAATCATAAATAAACGATCGACGGAAAAGCTTTTAAAACTACAGAAATTTGAACAGATTTTGTTGTTTTTCAGAAAGTATAGTAATACAATATCAGTTGTACCAAGTAAAATAAGGAGTGAAAAGACGCCGATTAAAATGCTGACAAATAATATATTTGCGTGATTTAAAATATGTTTTTATTCTCTGGTTTTTTTGTATGTGATTTAAAACATGTTTTCTTGCATGTTTAGAACATGTTTTTTTTCGCGTAGTGTTTAAACATTGTTTCGTTAAAAAAATCATTTTATAAAAAACATGTGTTTCGTTCAAAATAACAAAAAAATGTTTTTATACCATCCCTGTTTATAATTCAAAAATTCATTTTATAAAAGAAATAATTCTTAATTTTTGAAATTAATCTTAGAATTAAGAAATATAAAAATATTTCAAATATTTATATTTGAAAAAAAGAGAAGAAATGTAAAAATATTCCATATACATAGTTATATTTGAAAAAAGAAATCAAATATCCAAAAGAAAATGAACACCTGTATATTACAAATATATTTAAACGGTAACATATAGCTAGATTGTAGACTTCCGCGGTCTGAGCCAATGATATATTGATTGCCGGGTGGAAACCGCGTTGAAGACATTGAAGCAGTCGAAGTTTCGCGATCTTTGCAAGAGGCATCTTCAGGACTAAATTATCAAACCAAGTGCTAAGAAGATAGTAGCTTATAGTATCATATAGTTAACCGTAGCCGGGGCGTTTTGAAGGTTATCCCCTGACAAAAATAGTAACACATTTGTTTTACACTTTGAATGAAAGCAAAAAAACATATGAAACTTTTTACTCATAATTTATATTGGTTGGTTGTTTTAGATTTGTGTTCTATTATTTTTCAAACATTTTTACAATCAATTATTGCGAGCACTATATACAGCAAAGTCGCGCTTGCGCGACTTTGCCCAGGACGTCAGACCGGTTCAGAACCTACAGATTTCGGATTTCGGTGATATACACAATCTGCAAAGTCGCGACGAAGTCGCGACTTTCTCTGCCCGGATCGGCGATCTGCCCGGATCGGCGATCTGCCCGGATCGGCGATCTGCCCGGATCGGCGATCTGCCCGGATCGGCGATCTGCCCGGATCGGCGATCTGCCCGGATCGGCGATCTGCCCGGATCGGCGATCTGCCCGGATCGGCGATGTGCCCGGATCGGCGATCTGCCCGGATCGGCGATCTGCCCGGATCGGCGATCTGCCCGGATCGGCGATCTGCCCGGATCGGTGATTTACCCGGATGAGCGGTCTATCCGGATCGGCGATCTGCCCGGATCGGCGATCTACCCGGATCGGCAATCTACCAGGATAGGCGAAGTACCCGGATTGGCGATCTACCCGGATCGTCGATCTACCCGGATCGGAGATCTACCGAGTCGGCGATCTGCCCGGATCGGCGATCTACCCGGATCGTCGATCTACCGAGTCGGCGATCTGCCCGCATCGGCGATTTACCCGGATCGGCGAGCTATACGAATCGGCGAACTACACAAATCGGCGATCTACCCGTCTAGGCGATGCGCAGACCTATTAGGTCTGCCCCGTTTCTAGTTATTTATTACTAAATCTCTTATAAAATGGTGTTTCGTGTCTATTAGTTCTTCTAGTTTCTAAGATCTTTGCCATTTTAATGGTGCTCTGATTATCCTCGTAAACATAGAACGGGTAAACATCTAGATTAAAAACTTCCTTTAGGAGATGACAAACATATAGACACTCACTTACACAGTGAGAGAGTGCGACATACTCTGCGTCAGCGCTACTAAGAGATACTGTACTTTGTTTTTTAGTCTTCAAGAATATAGTATTGCCATACAGTTTTATAATAAAACCTGTAACACTCTTTCTGTCATTAATACTATTTGCAAAATCAGCATCAGCGTAGGCTGTCAGCACTTTCTCATCAGTGATTTTTTGTTTATACGTAAACCATAACTTTCAGTCATCCTCAAGTAACACAGAATCTTTTTAACATACTTCCAATGTATTTCCTGAAAAACATTTTGAAATTGACTAAAATATGTCACGCTATAACTTATATCGGGTCTAGAACCTAACATAATGTACATTAATGAACCTATAATTTCTTTATATGGCAACTTTGCATTAACCACTCCTAACTTATCACCATTTTCCAATTGTAATCTTGGTAGCATTGGCAATGAGGTGGTTTTACAATTTTGCATGCCAAATAATTTAATTACCGTGCCGATCAGGTCACTTTGATTCAAAAATAGTCCATAATTTGTGCGTGTTATTGAAATTCCGAGAAAATTTATTACATTTTCGCCAGTAATATCCCTTATTTTAAAAATTTTGCTTAAATTTTCTCTCAATTTATATAGCACATTAATATCCTTATTAAAGCAAAGAATATCGTCAACATGTATTATTAAGTATTATCAACATTCCAGTACAAGCATGGATCACATAGAGAACGGTTAAAATTTAATTTCTTTAATTCATCGTCAAATTTTATGTTCCAGCATTTTGGCGATTCTCTCAAGCCATACAAAGATTTCTTTAATTTACAAATTAACTTTTCTCTGGAATTGATTGTAACACCTTTTGGAATTTTCATATAAACTGGATTTTCTAAGTTACCATTTAAAAAGGCACACTTTACATCTAAATCAATAATTTTGAGATCGTGAATTGCGCTTATAGTTAACAAATTCTAATAGTTAACATACGAGTTACCGGAGAGTATATGTCATCTGGAATATCCTTTTGTTGAAAGCCACGCGCAACTAGCCTAGCCTTTCTTATTGGTGTACCGTTCTGGCTTTTTTCTCGGAAAATCCATCTTGAAGTGATGGCTACGGTGTCCTTCGGAACTGTATGTTGTGGTACCATTTCCCATGTATTGTTTTCTTTCAGTGCATCTAGCTCTTCTTGGATGGCTGCTCCCCAACCTTCTTCAACTGCTTCCTTAAATGTGTTCGGTGCTTCTACGAAGAGTGCAAAATGACAATAATTTGTCATGTCGAAATCATCAAATCGCTTGGGTTTAACTATTTTTCGTTTTCTTAGAGTTTCCTCGTGCACATCTGATTGGTTTTCTTCTGCATCATCTTCGGTTTGAGTTTCTTCTGATTCTTTGTGGTCATCGTGACCAACTTCTTTATTTAACCTCACTATCTTGTTTTCATTAAACTTGACGTGTTTTGCAGTGATTATTTTCCCATTATCACTGTCCCATAAACGATAGCCATTATTTGTATAGCCAACCATCGTCAATTTTCTACTTTGTGCGTCAAACTTTCCATTTCTGTCTTCCTTTGGTGTTAATCCATAAGCGTCACTGCCAAAAACTCTGATTTTTGCTAAATTTGGCTCTTCATTGTTCCAAATTTGAAATGGAGTTTGATTGTTCTCTAGTGTTCTTGTTTTTTTTCTATTTGTGAGGTAAACTGCTGTCTTAATTGCTTCGCCCAGAACATTTTGTCCATTTTAGCCTCAAGTAATAGACATCGGGCTTTCTCGCCTAGGGTCCTGTTCATACGCTCAGCCACACCATTATGTTGAGGGTTGTAAGGCACTGTATACTCGATTTGTATACCTTTCTTCTTGCAATACTCCTGGAACTTGAATGACGAGTACTCCCCTCCATTGTCGCAACGAAAACGGGAGATTTTCTTGTCAATCATTTTCTCGTAAACTTCACTCTTGTTCTTCAGGAGGTAGACGGCCACAAAATGGGAGTAGTGGTCGATAAACGTTGCAAAGTATCTGTAACCATCATATGTTTCCGGTGTGAAAGGTCCACAGACATCGCTCGACACAACCTCCAAGAATCTCTTGGGCTTTCGATTCTCTGACAGCAATTGGAAAGGTTGTCTGGTTTGCTTCCCCTCAAGACATGTGATACACAACTCTGGAGACGGGTACTGGCAAGAATGTCCCATGCGTCTATGCCACAGCTCTTGGTCCTCAGCGACGTGCGCCTCTTCTAATAACAGATAACAGAATTAAGTTTATATAGACCATTTTGTAGCTTACCCTCTGCAGCAATTTGATTTTCCTTCATAACTGGGGCTTTTCCACTGTTAAAAACAACTTTGTAGCCTTTTTCTCCTATTTTCTTTACCGAAAGTAAGTTATGGGAAAGATTTTCTACTTCTAGGACATTTTCCAGTCTGACAGTTTTATTGTTGAACTTCACCCTTAGCATTCCTCTTCTTTTTGCTATCAAAGACTCTTTTTCCTTTGCAACTCCAATGACGACATTTACGTTTTCTAGATCTTGCAGATATTTTCCTGTGTATTTGTTAACCATATGATTTGTACATCCACTGTCCAAAACAAATGCACTTATCGTCTCATTTTCCTTTTCCTTCCTTCAGTTGTAATAAATGCTTCTTCGTCACTGTTCTGTTGTTTTTCAGCTATTTTACACTTTTGTTCATTCATTTGTTTCCGAGGTTTTCTGCATTGGGATTTCATGTGCCCCTTTTTTCTACAGTTATAACATTTGTATGGAAACTTTTTATTTGTTTCTCTATTCATGGTTTGCTGCTAAAAAAGGCACTTGTATTTGCTGGTTCACCTTTTCTTCTTCTTTCTTCTTCAGCTAACAGTTTATTTTTTACGTAGTCCAGCGTTATTTTCTCACCCATTTGACTGTTGACAATGTCTATTGCTGTTGTCACGTGTTGGTAGCTTTCTGGCATTGCAGATAACAATTGCATTACAATTTCCTCATTCTTTAAAGTTCCACCACAGTTTTTGATTTCTGTTATGGTCTTTTCAAAATCTGCTAGAAAAATTTTCAAGTCTTCACTTTCCTTGTGTATCATTTGTCGCAACTTGCGTTGCAACATTACTTGGTTTGCAAGACCCTTCTTTTCGTATGTACTTCTAAGTTTTTCAAGCATACCTTTAGCTGTAGTTTCGCTTTGAACTGTATCTAACACGTGATCACTTAGGCACTGTACGATTGCATTTTTTGCCTTTTTGTCCTTCTTGTTCCAAACTTCCAAAGCAGTGGTTTCAGTTGGAGTATCGTTTTCTGTCACTTGCAGCACTTCTTTCTCGTCTAGTAGCATTTTAACACGAAACAGCCAATGTGCAAAGTTGCCGGTTCCATTGAATTGCGCTCGTTATTTGCTACGGCCATCTTCCTATTTTTCTAGGTTATACTCTTCTAGAAAGTCATTCTTGCTTTATTACCAAAAAGATCCATTCTCTTACGTTCTTGCGGTTATACTGGGCCCATAACGTGTAGTTAGTTGCAGTGGTGAACATAAACTCGGATTCTTTTAGATAAAGTTTATTGGCACAAAACTTGGCACAACACATAAAACAGTATACATATACGAAACGTTACGGGCGATCGATAATCATATAGCATGGCACGCATTCAGCGCTTGACTTGAATATAGCTTAACAAGAATGAGTGGTGCCATCTATTGTTTTAACTTATGACTAAAAAAGCATACTAAGGTATACATACATTTTGTGATTGCGTACATAACAACATATGTAAATTGGATCTTTTCAATTGTAGCATAGTAGATGGGGTGATTATTAGTGAATGTATGATGAATGTGTGATGCACGTGTGTGTGACGGGTGGCCTGACAAAAACCAGCGAATGCGTCAGTCGACCTGACAATTTGTGTCAGTCAAACCATTAATTGTCTCAGTCGACCTGACAATTTGTGTCAGTCAACCCGTTAATCATATCAAAAAACTCACAAATTATTATTCGAGTATCCAAATTAGCGTAATGAGCACGCTAAGGAAAGATGTGAACTAGTTTATAATTATGTAATGATATTATGTAAAGATAACAATTTAATAAATTATTTTTGTATGTAAATTCCTCGTGTTTTATTCCGTCCTATTACAATGTGATTGTGAATTGTGATAACCCCAACGAGATATGGAATGTGTATCGGTCAACCAATAGCTATAAGATAGAGAAAGAGAGAGACAACATGAAATTACAGGTGTAGAAAATTGATAATTAAGAATCCAAATCGCACCGAGCACTCAGTGATGTGGGGGCTTATTTGGCGTAATTGTACTCTTAATTGGTTGGGTGGTGTAATTGCACTCTAATTGATTAAGTACCACGTGTAATTGCACTCTTAATTGAATAATTTGGTGGCAGTGAGTGTATTCAGAACCCAAATCACACCGCACTCAGTGATGTGGGGGTTTAATTGATGCAATTGTATTATTAATTGGTTGGGTGGTGTAATTGCCCTCTAATTGATTAATTTCCGCTCTAATTGGCTAATTGAATGGTGGAAATGGTAGTAGAACCCCACTCTTAATTGATTCGGTGGTGTAGCCAATTAGCGGTAATTGGGTGGTGGAACTCCACTCTTAATTGATTCGGTGGCGGTAATTGGGGTGGTGGATTTAGTAGCCACCTTAAAACACTACTACAGACGTAGAGCGGAGTTTTGCCCTATGGGAAACTAGCCCTAAATGGCGATAATATCCGTTCGAAAGGCAAACGTATTTCAAACATTTGCTGGGGAAAAATGTTTATAAAAATCATTGCATAAGTTTCTATCATACCCCAAATTGTTGGTTATTAAAAGACATAGTAGCCCTTCGACGATCGGAGTTGTGTCCCATAGACAACTACCCCTAAATGGTGATAATGTCCGTTCGAATAGCAAACGTATTTCAATCATTTGCGCCAGAAAAATGTTTATAACTTTAGCAAAAATCTTTCATAAATTTATATCATACCCCAAATTGTGGGTAATTAAAAGTCCTAGTAGCCGTTCGACGATTGGAGTTTTTCCCCATGGATAACCAAGCTTTAAATTGCGATAATGTCCGTTCGAATAGCAACCGTATTTCAATCAGTTGCTACAGAAAATTGTTTATAACTTTTGCAAAAATTGTTGCATAAATTTCTATCATACCCAAAATTGTAGGTAATTAAAAGACCTAGTAGCCCTTCGACGAAATGAATTTCAACCAATCATGTTTTACAAAAATTGACAACATAATCAGTGTCATTTGTTTCTTTCTGTTTTTTTTGGAATTGAACATCTATGACTTTTTATGTGTAAATTCCGAAGTTTATTAATTATTTTATTATTAAGTTCTATTATTTTATTTAATTTTTTTTACATTTAAATGTTAAATGTTTTTATTCTAGTTATCAATTAGATCTTTCTCGGGGTTATATCAAAAGCCAGAGGGGTGCAAGTGCACCTCCTTGTCCCTCTCTGCGGCCGCCCATGCCCCCTGCGTCCCAAACTTTCGGTTTCCTCTTTTTTACTCGAAGAAATATGGTAACCCTATGTGAGCAACGGGTTTTCTCTAGTGCAGATGTTCTGCGACCCACCGGTGAATGATTTATAAAATATTTCTCCCTAAACAAGAGCTTCAGTGGCGTTTTTTCTTTGTATAATAATTTGTTTCGATTGTTTGAGTTTGAAATGCCATGATCCGGGTACTTTAAGTATGTTGTCTTTGGCTGCTTTCCAGTCATGGTTTTGACAGTCTCTTCCTAATTTTTTCACAGCTTCATAATGGGAAAATATTTCTTGATCCTCTTCGGGACAAAGAAATATCTCTTTCTTCTTAATTTCTTCTTCTCTATTTCTACCTCTGTGATGTTTTCAGGAGCGTTGATCAACCATTTACATAGCATACCCACCAACGTTGAATTTTTTGAATTAATCCTATTTTTTTAAGTTTATGATATCAGTAGTTTGTAGAGTAGGGTAAAAGCTAGATAGTTGCCCCACTTTTCAAAATGCTCTATTATTAACAATTATGTACTTATTAAAAATAATGCAACATGTATATCAAAGCATAGTAGGTCTATGATCTTTTATAGTAGGTGTTTTTTTGTAAACAGAATTAATGTTGGTTTTGAGTAAATCCTGTTTTATTTGACCTCTCAAAAAAGGGATAGTTGCCTAGTGTAGCGGATAGTAGCCTAACGTTAAAAATGCTTCGTGGTATACTTGCTTCGTACGGGGATAGACTCACTATAATTTTTTAGAAACAACCCAGATAACAAACATAACCGCAAAATGTCGGCACAATTGCATCATTCCATCATTTCGTGCCTGCACGCATCCCGGGCGATGCGGCCGGGATTGCGAGTCCCGGACGATAGAAAATTTCAGGCATAATGCTAAACGAGGCACGCAGACGCGGATAAAAAGTAGTGTTCAACCCAGCAACTTCGTGCATCGTGCCGTCAAATATTCGCAAATTTTGATGAATTTATATATTTTTCTATATACTTACTTTTTTAAACTTATATAGGTAATAAATGAAGGAGTACAAGATAACTTTTAAGTATTTTTTATTATATAGAACATTTTTATTACGTATAACATTTATTATGGGAACAATAAATAAAGCTTTATTTAAACATAAAAAAACAAAACTAAAAATAAATACTCTACATGTACATTTTGTAATATTTTTTTCATCTATTTCAGTAGTGGTAGCAAGCCGATTCGAGAACCTCCTCCGTGACCTTGACCACACCTCCGCCCAAGGTCAAGGTCACGGAGGATGTTCCCGAATTGGCTTGATGGTGAAAATGAGGAGGACTCCTCATTTAAATTTTAGATGACCTTATCTAATCAGGAGGAGGAGGAGATCGAATTGGAGGAGGTGAATGACTGGTCCAGGTTAATCCCAAGGTCAAGGTCACGGAGGATGTTCCCGAATTGGCTTGATGGTGAAAATTAGGAGGACTCCTCATTTTAATTTTAGATGACCTTATCTAATCAGGAGTAGATCGAATTGGAGGAGGTGAATGACTGGTCCAGGTTAATGAGGAGGTTTACGGTTTTTGGAACCCCTTCCATCACAGAGCAGTATAAATGTAACAGCTGAATTACTATTAAACGTTGTACAAATTTGTCTGTCTCAAAGTAAAGAAAAGTTAACATACATCACATTATCGTTAGAAATGGTGTCAACTACTGCAAACCTGAAACAGGCAATTCAATTGCAACGAGAACAATACGATCTTCACCGTCAGGGTCTACAAGATAAAATTGAAAATGTTGTACTTCCGAATATATTCGTAGAGCGTTGGGAGTTTACCTTGGATCTGCAATGGCAACTTCAACCATTCTTAATAGGTATTGAAATGTGTGATGAATATCTCAATGATATAATATCCATTGAGAAGTTCATAGCCAAAATAGCAAAAATGCAAAATTTATTTCCTAGTGTATGTAAAGAGTTAAGTGACCTGATTCATATAACATTACTCCAGAGCGGTTTGGAGCTTTTGTGATATAAAATAAAGTCATATATCTGTAAACATTCGTTATTTTTTCTAGAAGATAAAATTAAAAATGTTGTACTTCCGAATATATTCATCATATAAAGAAATAGAATAATAAAGATATTACAAACAAATGTTTTTATTTATTTATTTATTATCATAATGCTTACAATAATGCACCTGCTATCGCCAGGCTTTTCGAAATTCAATCGGTTGAGAGTGTTTCTCACCATTAAATATTAGCTGTAACTGTGTTCCAGTGTTGTTGACATACTGTATTTGCGCATCTGAGATATTTCTAACCAATCTCCTGGGTACAAACAGCTTAACACGACCACATAAGTAGCACACAAGTCTGCGAGATGCTTTCAACCTGTGGACACGTTCAAGCGGGTACCTGACCCCGATATTTACATGCTTTAATTGAACCAGTAGCACCTTATCAGTATCATCTTGCAATACTTGTTGAACAGTGTTCATGATGTTAAATATCGTAGTGGTGGGCTCGATCACTGTACACTGCACACTGTATACTATAGTAGTACTATTTCACAAGCTTGGCGAAAAAACGTACTCCGCATTATATATTCAACAAAACCCCACCCAAAACAATCCGCGTGGGGATTTAGAAGTGATTAAATATATTTAAAATAAAACACGAATGAGGAGTATTTTTAGTTATGTTTTATTTTTATTATGTGTATCATAACATAACCATTACAAATTTGTTGTTACTGTTTCGGTGCCATTACAGATTTCTTGTAAGTGTTTCGGTAAAAAGCTATACAAATCATCTCGTATGTTTAAAAGTTTTAATTCTTTCAAACGGTTTATTAATTGGTTAATATTAATTCTATGTTGTAAATAGTCTTCACATATAGTCCACCCTTCTTCAAATTCCTTCCGACGTTGCGATAAATATTCAAACTCAAACTCACACCTAAAGTCGTTTAGCGATAATGCAGTTTCGCGTGCTAATGTTGAGTACTCCTCCTGTTGCAGATTTACAGCTTCTATTAAAGTTGCAGCTTTCTGTTGTGAAATCTGGTCAAGAGAATAACATGCCCACATCGTTGATAGTTGTTGCTCACTCATGTAATAGGTATGGAAGACTGGTGAAAAAAACAGTGTAGTTATTATATATTTAATAGTTCAACCCCACCACTTCGATCCACAAGGACGTCACACAACTTTTGGTCAGGGAGTACTGGACAGCACAGCAAGTACCACCAAAAACTTCCAACAAATGACTGCAAATAATTGGATTAATATAATGTAGAGAATGTAAAATGTGATGATACTTACATCAGTAATTTGTTCCTCCTCAATATTATCAGGACATCTTGTAGTATGGTCAGACACGTTAGCCCAAGTCTTTTGTTTATCACACTCATTAGGTGTTGATGAGTAACAATGTGAGTGACTCATCATACCTACAACAGTTTCGACTGTTAGTACTGCGGAACCATATGGAGAACGGTTTAAATATGTAAAGATTCAAGTCGTGCTTGAAACCAGATTTGCATAGTCCAGTGCAATAACCCCACGCTGTGGCAATTTCTACCTCCTCCGACCTCTTGACATTGAAACATGTTTTGTAAGATGTGGAGGGTGATAACCTCTCTATGCAAACATTTCATTGTCGCTGTGAGGAGGGAGGGAGCCATTAAATACAGCGCTTGCAAAATAAAACCTCAGTTTGATCTCCTCCATCATCTTGAACAGTTACAATGTTTGCGTGTGAGCAGTGCGGTAAAAGTTTCACGCGTGCGGATAATGTTAAACGTCATCAGAGAACAGCATGTGTTGGAAAACGTCTCAAATTAAATAATCAGCAAGACAGTGATAATCAACGACAGTTGACCAATGTTAGAAAATGTGAATACTGCGATATTTACGTAAACCAAGCAACATACTCGGCACATCTACGCAGTAATGCACATAAAGCGAATGCCTTAGTATTAACCGATGATGGTGTTGAAAAAATTGCGGGAGCATTTGGGAACAGAATTGTAAGCTACAGAATATCAGAGCCAAGACACTATATACATCTGGAGGATTTTCAAAATGATATTCGAGAAAAAGTAATAAATTTAATTGAGAACATGCGCTATGTTCACAACTGTGTGAAGGTTAATGTTGAATGTTTTGCGTTGTATTACCTGGCTACGAAAGAAGATGCTGAAATTAAATCATTCAATACGAGAAATGCTGTTATTACGAGAGGTGTTGATTTATACGCGGTATATACATCATTTGTGAATGAAATATCAACAAAAATGTCTGAATTTCAGGAGCGGGATTCAGGTAAGATAAATGTTATTGTGAGTAGTGCAATAATGAATAATGAAAAATGTTTTTGTAGGATGGACATTGGTTCAAATTTTGTATTTGGAGGTGAATATCAATAAATATAATCCCTTGAAGGCGTCAAGTTATATCGATCTACCACCAGATATAAAAAAGAAAGAAGCAATAATCAACGTGCAAAATCATGATCAAGAATGCTTCGGTTGGGCTATAGCATCAGCGATTTGCAAACCAAAGGGTTTACCACAAAGAACGTCGTCCTATCCGGAACCATCAAGAGTGCTGAATTTAACAGGTTTACAATCCCCAGTAAGTTTGCATGATGTGCCAATATTTGAAAACAATAATAACATATCTGTAAATGTATATGGTTTGCAAGCAACATTCGAGGATGGTGAGATTTGCAATAATGTTGTAGGACCGTTGCATTATACAGAAAGACGACAAAATACACATGTAAATTTGTTAATCATTAGTGATGATAATGGTAATAATCATTATTGTTGGATTAAAAGTTTGTCACGACTTGTATCTAAACAGTTGTCCCTTAATGGGCATGAAAAATTTATTTGTGAGGGATGTTTGGTATATTTTTCGGAAGAAAGTAAATTGGAACGACATATGAGGGAAGATTGTAAACGTGTTAAGGCGGTTTTACCCACCAATTCATTGAGAATAAATAAGATTGGGGAAACAGTGAAGGAAAATATTTTACAGTTTGAAAATTATGAAAAACAATTGAAAGTACCGTTTGTCATCTACGCCGATTTTGAGGCGTTGCTGAAACCTACCCCTAATGATGGTAGAGAATTCGATCATTCAATTTCATTTACAACCAAATGTTATGAGCATGAACCTTACGCATTTGCATATTATATTAAATGTTCGTATGATGATTCTTTATCCAAATTTGTAAAATATAGAGGACCGCATGCTGCTACAGAATTTATGAGTCAATTAGAAAGCGATGTGCAGAGAATTTATAAAGAACATTTAGGCATAGTAAAACCAATGAATAAATTAACTGATGATGAAAATCGTTTATTCAAAGAGACAAGCACGTGTCATATCTGCAATAAATTTGTGAATGTTAAGGATAAAGTTCACGATCATAACCACCTAACGGGGGCTTTTACAAATGTTGCACATTCACTGTGCAACCTTAATTACAAAATTCCAAAGTTTATACCAGTGTTTTTTCATAATCTTAGTAATTATGACAGTCATCTGTTTGTGAAAACAATGGCGTTAAAAGAAGAAAGAGTAGATGTTATTGCACAAAATAAAGAAAAATATATTTCATTTTCAAAACGAATAGGTGTTGGACATATGATTGATGCTAGAGGAAAACATAAAAAATTATTTTTAAAACTTAGATTTTTGGACACCTTTAAGTTTATGGCATCATCGTTAGAGAAATTAGCATCATATTTGGTTGACGATAGTTGTAGAGAATTAAGAAGATATATAAAAGATGATGCAAAATTTAGGTTACTTCGACAGAAAGGAATTTTTCCTTATTCTTTTGTAGATTCATTTGAAAAATTAGATTATCCGCAACTGCCTACGGCTGAGGATTTTTTTGATATATTGTCGGATAGAAGTGTAGATGCGAAAAATTATGAACGTGCTCAGCGTGTGTGGCGCACATTTGAATGTCAGACACTTGGTGATTACGCAGATATATATTTAACATCGGATGTGTTGCTTTTAGCTGATGTATTTGAAAATTTCCGCGATATATGCATGAAAGATTATAAACTTGATCCGGCACAGTATTTTACCGCCCCAGGTTTGAGTTGGGATGCTATGTTGCGTATGACTGGTGTTAAATTGGATTTATTAACAGATATAGACATGTTATTATTTTTTCAAAATGGTATTCGAGGAGGTGTTAGTATGTGCACAAAACGTAAAGAAATAGCAAATAATCCATTCCTTCCCAATTATGATCATGCAAAGGAAACATCATACATACTATATTTAGATGCTACAAATTTATATGGGCATGCAATGTGTCAAAATCTTCCTGAAGGATCATTTCGATGGTGGACGAAAGAAGAAATTGATAATGTAAACGTTGCAAACCTGTATGATGATCCTAATGCTGGGTATGTGTTAGAAGTCGATTTGGATTATCCCGCTAATTTACATGACGATCACAACGATTTCCCATTTTGTGCGGAAAGCAGAACACCTTTAGGATCAAAAAATCGTAAACTATTAAACACTTTGTCTTCAAAAACAAAGTATATAATTCATTATTTAAATTTGAAGCAATGCATAGAGCATGGACTTGAGCTGGGGAAAATTTATCGAATTCTCGAATTCAAGCAAAGTAAGTGGTTAAAACCTTACATTGATTTTAATACGAGTAAAAGAAATGAGGCCACAAACGAATTTCTCAAAAATTATTACAAATTATTAAATAATAGTATATTCGGTAAGACGATGGAGAATGTTGAAAATCGGGTAGACATAAAGTTATTAACGCATTTCGAGTCACGACATAGGAAAATTGGAGCAGAGGTTTTTATAGCAAAACCAAATTTTAAATCGGCAAAAATTTTTAGTGAAAGTTTGGTTGCGGTTGAAATGAAAATTGTAGAAGTTCATTACAAGAAACCATTGTATGTAGGTTTCAGTGTATTGGAAATTTCTAAAGGTATTATGTATGATTTTTATTATGGTTACCTTAAAACAAATTATGGAGATCGTGTATGTCTTTTATATACAGATACAGATTCTCTAATTGTGTCTATTAAAACTGCAAATGTTTACAATGATATTAAAAAGAATGTTCATAAGTTTGATACCTCTAATTATCCCACGTCTAATATTCATCAGATTCCACGAAACACATCTATTATAGGTAAAATGAAAGATGAGTATGGTGGACGAATAATTGAATCATTTTACGGTACAGGTGCTAAAGCTTACTGCATACAAGTTGCAGGAAGCGATGTAAATGTTGCTGAAGTTGTTAAAAAAGCAAAAGGAGTTAAAAAATACGTTATAGACAAACATTTAACTGTTAACGACTATAAGCGGATTGTGAACGAAGGGGGGCGGATACTTAAGAAAATGTATGTATTCCGGTCACACTTGCATACAATGTATACAGAATTGAAGAACAAAATTGCGTTGTCAGCAAAAGATGATAAACGGTACATTCTAGATGACAATTGCAACACATTGGCATGGGGACACTATAAAATCCAAAACGATGAGGCAAATTTAGTGTTAGATGAATTAGTAGCTATGTTCTATGAAAATAACTAATCTCTTATAAACTTGTGTAAACACTTAGAAAATAAAAAACGTTGTAAATGAAAAAAAGTGTTTTTATTAACTTTACCATGTACAATCATAGTTTACAATACATTGTTTTTCCCTATCCAGGAATTATGCGCATCGCTGAGACCCATCCATTTAACGAGGACTTTGTTTCCTTTGCGTTTAATAACCTTTTCAACCAAGAAAACGTCGGGATGTCGAACCTTCTGCAATTCATAGTCATAAAAACCTCCTAATATTTCTACCTCTGAATCTTTGATTATGTAAGTTCGCGGAAATGTATTTTGTATTCTAGAGATGGTAAAAACTTCATTAGACCAGTTCGGCGTATAGTTTTTGGCAAAGGCCTGTCGATGTTTACTGATGCGAACGTAGTCACCAACCTTAAACTTTGCAGGTTTGGGATCCATAACTTTGAAGGAATTATATACAGTGTTGAGAATATTTTTAGCATTTTTCTGATTCACTTTAACTGGTTTAAATCCTGTTGTACTATGGATAGTATTGTTATAGGATATGACTATTTCCGGTAGTAAATTCAACCAGCGATAATTCCCCTGCATGGAAAACTCTTTCCACATCTTTTCCTTCAACGTTCGATTCAACCTTTCAACGATTGAACTTTTCAGAATGGAGTATGTACTGTAATGGTTTATTCCATAACGCTTCATTAAGTTTTGGAATGCTGCACTATAGAATTCTTTCCCCATATCGGTTTGAAGATTCTTCGGTATATTCTGTCTCCTTTCGAGAAATATCTTGTTCATCTGTTTTGAAACTTCGTAACCAGTTTTTGTTTTTAAAGGTTTAGCCCATGCATATTTAGAAAAAGTGTTAATGACAACTAAAATATACTTATATCCCTTGTTTTCTGTTGAATATGGAATCATTTCCACCAAGTCCGCTTGAAGAAGGTCCCGTAATCCTTTGATGATAACTTTTCGCCTTGGAAAATTTCTTCGTACAGGAGCGTGAATTTCATTGATCAAATCCCTTTTAACTGAAGTCATCCTTGGATAGTAATATTTCAACAAAGTAAGGTTCTTTCGATCTTGTACGTTTTGAAAAATATTTGAGGGCAAACGAGTCACCAGGCTTAATTTTATATCCGATAGGATCTATAGCTGCAACACCGTTGATGGTGAGTGTTATGGTTGAAGGAACGTTCACAAGTTTTATTGTTCCTTGGTATACAGTGTTTCGATAATAATCCTTGAAACCCTTGTTGTGAATTATTAATTCATTTGTGGGTGAAAGCGTACCATCTCCAAAAAATGTAATAACTAAATCACTTTTTTGTTCAACGCGTAAAGCTTTGTATTTTGCCGTGTATGTCTTATGGACCAAATGTCTTCCCAAACGATCAATGGTCATGGTTGTTGATATGATAGAACAGACATATTACAAATGAAGGTCAGCGGAATATGTGCAGCTTTATAAATGAATGCTCAATATATAATGTTCGCTTCTTTTAATTCTTCAATAATTGAAATAATTTCATTTTTATGTCCGTTGTGACCAGCCGATTCAGAAGCTAGTAAAAGACGTAAGCGATTGACAAGTTCGTTCGGGTCATCCCAATATTGCAATTGTAATTTTGTATTTGGATTGAACTGTTTCTGAATATAACCCGAACCAGTTTTCCACGCTTTAGCCCACCACACATTTGGCGCTCTACCTGCTAATGTAGGTTTGATAATATTCATGTACTTGTACCCTTTGTTTGCAGATATTTGTAATTCCGGATTATAGTGCAATCTAGCAGCATGTGTTCGTCGTAATATATCTCTGTACTGACGAACATCTTGAGCTGTAAACTTTCCTGGCTTTTTCTTAAACACTAATTCATACAATCCTGGAGTTCCTTTGTATTCAAAACCAGCAACGCTTAGGTTAGGACCAACAAAATCAACTTTGCTATTGCCTATGTAAAGATCACCTTCAACTTCTCGTACACCATACTTTTTATCAAATACATCCTCAACATCCGTATTATACTCTTCAATGTAAACGCGAGGTAATCGATGAAATTTTTGTAAGACTTCTTGTACCTCTGGTTGTTGCATAGATTCGGATAACCTTTTCTTGGTTTCTTGAAGACGTTGTGAAGCATCACGACTAAATTCCTGTAAGTCGAAGCTGCTATCATCTTCAACTTCTTCTTCGTCTATATACTCATCAAGGTCGACATTCATTTGCGGTGTCTCCGTTTGAGTTTGAGTTGACAAAGATCCAATATCTTCAAGTTTCAAAAATTTAGGTGTCTTTCTTCGTTGCGATTGTATTGGGGTTGAAGAATCAGTTAGTGATTGAAATTTAGAGAATTTTGGCGTCGGTTTATCATGCGGTATAAATGACTCATCTGCTTCATATGATTCATACTTAGATGTTTTCCGTCTTTTTTTAGAATCTTTAGTGAAAGACTCATCTGGTCCGTATGATTGCTCCGGTTTTGGTATTATTTGAACCGTTTGTAACCGATCTGCAATAGCTTTCAAAGGCTCTGTTATTGGTGTGAAAGCTGTCTCAGCACTTTGTCTGGATGTTGCAATTTCAGTCTTCAACAATCGAAGCTTATTACGTAATACTTCACGGGTGTGTAATAATTTTTTAGTAAGTTCCTTATCCATGTTGAATGAATTACGATTTAATTTCAACTGTCCAATATCGGTATTAGAGTTGTATATATGTGTCAAATCCTTTGCGATACCGACCGTTGTTTTTTGCACAGTCAAGGTCAACTACTAGGAAACCATAAGTATCAGTCCAACATTGGCGACAGATATCCTGAAATTTATCAAAAGTCATATCTGCGCCAACGTGATCGTCAAAAATGTGTTTCAAATTCGTAACATCTTGACGGAAAGCTACAATGAGATTACAATTGTCCCTCAACAAATGCTTTGGAATTGCAGCGTAAGATTGACATAAATAAAAACAATCAACGTTCTTATGTCGTCCGAAGGAAAAATATTCCTTTATAACATTTTGCAGCGTACATTGAACATCATCGAAGATGACAACGGAATATTCTTTTACTGTACAAGGTGTAACCATATCATCTACATCGGAACACTCATAATAAAAGAATTCAGGCATCGGTTTCATTAAAGAACGTAAATATTCATACTTTGATTGATTTAGCGATTTGGAGCAGAGGTAAACGTTTTGAAAACGTAATCCATTGGGATGCGTCAGTAGTGTCAGCAAGATGTTTGTTTTTCCCGTTCCCGAAGCGCCAACGATGATTGCTCGCTTACAGAAACCCCCAAAGAGGTCACTATGTCGTTGAAATGTTCTCAAATCACAATTTTCATCAAAATTTTGCACTGGCAATGCGAGTTTATGTGTAAAAAACTTCATATCACTAAATTTGTAAGGTTTCGTTCTTAGGATGGAAGTGGAATGATAATATGGGGGTAAGGGTAATCTTTTATAAAAAAAATATTAGAAAAGAATGTAAAACATTTATTTATATATCTTTGTTTAGCAGTTCCAGGACATTCTGCAACGCGCTACGTACGACATTATAGTCCCGTTCAACTGTGTCTATGAGATCATCGAGATCTGACAAACAGCAGTCGAACGAAGCCGCGACCTCCGCATCTTTTAAATGTTTCAAATATAGCAGAAACGAGTTGTAACTGCGTACATTTGACTCAATTAATGCCACTACATGCCGGTATGAGTCTTCATTCCTTCCCAGGAATGCCGCTTTCATACCGGCTATGCATTGCTGCATATGTGGTCGATGCCATACGTCGGCGTTGAGTGTAGAGGCGTGCTGCAGCGCAGTAGAGGGAGGTGTGCACCGTCTAATCATGGTTGAGGTTTCCGATCCAGTTCCGACGGCGCTTGAAGTACTGGGTCGGACGTTGAAGGAAGGCTGCAAATGTGTGTTCTCTAAGACACTTAGAGTTTTGATCAAACCAACCTCCAACGAACCCTCAACATGCGGGCTCACAACCATTGGCGGACTCGATCCGACAACCGATACCGGTGTAGCCGGTGCAACCAATGTCGGCGCCTCATACGTCTGCAGTCCCTCTGCAACTGAAACAACCGCACCTTCGGAAGGAACATTAGCTGTCTTCTTTCGGTACTGATGCTTCGCCTTTTTCGCCTGACGTGCAGTTGACGAAAGCATCACTGGTTCATCCAGCTCCACCTCATCATCAACCTTCTTCAGTGACAGCCTCAGCTGTCTAATCAGTTCACTGCGACCAACTTTCATTGGCGAGGGTTTTTGTGATAATTCCGGCTGTTGTGGAACTATCACCTTCTCGGTCGGCTTCAGTTGAGGTGGAGACGTGTCATCGGATAATGGCATAGGTGCGTTTCGTGGCTCCGCCAAATAGAAGTCAACAATGTCCTGGCTGCTCATCGGCATGTGATGGGAAGTGATAAAAGACATGGCTAAGGAAAAGCAAAAAAATCTAAGAAGCTGATAATAATAGTAGTAGTAGAACTTACCGTTGGTTGCTGCTTGTTGTTGTTTGTTGAGGAGGTGCTGGAAGTACTGAAGGCATTGTTGATGCTCCTCAATTTATATCTACTCAGTGGTGAAAGGAAGTGGGTGGGAGACTGGTGGGGGGTCACGTGGTTTCAGAGTGGTGGGGGGTCACGTGGTTTCAGAGTGGTGGGGGGTCACGTGGTTTCAGAGTGGTGGGGGGTCACGTGGTTTCAGAGTGGTGGGGGGTCACGTGGTTTCAGAGTGGTGGGGGGTCACGTGGTTTGGGATATGTTGGGGGGTCACGTGGTTTGGGAGAGGGGGGAGGTTCAATCTCATTATCATTGGTCTTCTTCAACCCCAGCCTCAGGTGTCTAACAAGCCCACTTCGGACAATCCGCATTGTTGAGGAAGGTTCTGAAATTGACCTTAAAGGTGAAGCTGCGTGCATGCAAAAGTGGCCGGTTTGGCCGACTTCGAGTGACCTTGAAGGTGAAAAAAATGAAGGTCAAATTTTTCGAGTGACCTTGAACCCGAAAAAAAATCGCTTTGGAGCACGGCCGAAGGCCGTGCTCCGGCCGCCAGCACGCGCGGCAAACTTTCGTTCTTCTGATAGCGCTTTGGTAGCTTTTCCCATATTTGCACCAATTCATAACAATAAACTCTACTTCTTATAAATGGTAATGGAATGTAGTTAAAATCTTCTTTCGATAGAGGTATAAAAGATCCGTGACTTTCGTACATTTCCAATACTTCCGCACTTTTATTCACCACATAGTTCACAATTCCAAGTTTGAGCAGATAACTTAAAATCCATTTCATTACTGACATCGTCGCACGTTCCTCACGCGAAACACTTTCTACCTTTAGTGACTTACTTCAATTCGCCTTCAACATTTAATACTTTACCAATCGTATTAAATGTAAGAGGTTGGGGTATCGGTAGAGGGGAGAGGAGGGAGAATCGTTAGTGTCAATGAAACGCAACCTTACTATCGTATTATTTATTAAAAAAAATTTTTTTCGTTTAACAAAACACTTGTTCGTCATGTACTATGGCATCACAATCTATTTTCATTGAATACACATTATTGATTGCGCAAATGCAAACATCCTTTTCGTGAAATGAACACATTGGAACTTGTCTTTCTATTCTGCGGCTATTTGAATTATCCAACGTTTTCACCATGCTTTTATTTGTAACAAATTTCTGTATGTACTTGGATTTCTCTTCACCCCGCACGTAAATTTTTTCATACTTCTTTGATAGTTCACCAATTATGTTACCTATTTTACTTGGTGAAATATATCCTACGGTCCAATTGATGCAATGATGAAATTCCGATAACCATTTTGTGGTTCGTTGATCCCTCGAAGATAGAAATTGTAATGGTGCGGGGGGTTTGAATATGAAGTGGCTCGTCTTCCAGTCGTAACTTACTGCTGCTAGTTCCTTCGGTACGAACATACCGCCCGTCCGAAAACCTTGAATGTCGATGATTACGTACTTCATGGTAACAACTTCTGCTATTGACTAAGTAATTTCATCATTGCGGTTTCGTTATAAGCATACGTTTACACTTTACACCAGTTGATTCATTATAGATGAAAGACCTACATATCGTACAGAATCTACTTGCACTCCATTTATATTATATCGAATATCGCTGAAGAGAAAAGCGATGGGGTTGCATATAAATTTTGTTGCTTTGGGAACTCCTTCAATGGTCCCATCAGCTTTCTTCGTTGCTGTTTTTACAACTCCATCTTCGTCTAACAAATTCATTCGTCCTTCTACGTACAAATAACTTTCGCCGGGCACTGTAAAATTATCAATTTCTGGTATGGTGATACGTACTTCATCGCTGTTATTAAAACTTTGAGTTCCAAATGGCTGATGTGAATGATATTCATAACTTATTATAGAATTGTCACTTCTACTTTTATCCGTAACACTTAAGATATCCATTACTTAACGTACTATATATCCTAACTTCCGCAAAAAATTCTTATTCGCAACTGTTATTGTCTTCACAGTTCCACAACTACTGTCTCTTGTATTTGCTAGGGCTTTACATTTATATTTATTTCCCAACTTAGAATTTATTATTTGCAGTATGTTAGTACCATTTCTCCGCCTTCGTTGTCGTCGTACACCTATCATTACTTCACCCTTTCACTTCCTGTAGATGTATACGAATTGTTATTTCTTCTTTTTCACCAAACTTTACAACCTTTCCGTGCTGATCCAAAACCTTCACGACTATACTTGTGATATCTTCGATAAGTACTGGTAAATAAATCGGTGGTTGTGGACTTTCTATTATTTTAAATCCTGCTGGAACGTTTGGGAAAAAATGGTGTAGCACGTGAACTGGTCGTCCGTTGTTGTAAGAGCCGCTTACCAAATTACAATAGATCTGTAGTGCATTTACAGGGTTAATATTTACTCTATTTTCACTAATATGATTCACATTCTTTACAAGTTTCCTCCTTGTAAATCCTAACAATTTACCGATCGATCGATCTTCGTCAAAATGGATATCTTCAGAACATTTAATGATAACTTTTTGAGTATTTGGATTTCCACGAATACGTATCTTTACTGATTTATTATTCAGTTCACTTGTGATTTGCTCTGCGAGATCATCTACATCATATGCTCCGGTAGGAATTTCAATGTTCTCTTTCTTATCGCCATACTGCAATCCATTATTATCTTCCGTCACGTTAGCAATTGAATTATACGCGTCAAAATTTAACAATGCTAACTCATAATCTCCCTTCAAATTTATTGGAGGATACACATTACAACCTAATTCGGAACTTGGACCGGTTAGAGTGAACGTATAAGAATGTGCCACCATGTTTGCAATTCACCAACCACACATCTACTATAACATTAATAACTATGCATATCTACTTATCAAAAACTTTAAACATAAATGACCACAATTATAGGAATTACTTTTCTGATACCGATTGTAGTTATAATCAATTGCTCTCCCACCACCGGACAATAGATAACTTTGCACTTCTATGGGAGGTTGCAGATCGCCGAAGCTATCGAAATATGAGATATGATCACCTTCCTTCACGTAACTCGTCCAATGCGTTCCTTTACCATCATCATCACCCAGATTAATGATTCCGCTTTCGGCATGGCGAATGCGTTTCGGTAACTTATCCTTCATAAAAACACCTCTAAAATTCGGTATTTTCAGATCCTTAACATGCTTCAGTAACTGAACGTTGGTTAGCGGTTGACGAGGAAGGGATTTAATCAGTTTTTTGAATGTGATGGTAAATACAGTCCGCATCCGGCTTTGTACGGTTTCAAATAATAACCACTTCCCGTCATTTTTTGTGCTTCTAATGCGCGATTATGCCTCTTAGCTTCCTCCATCTGTTCACGAGCGGCTTTCGCTTGATTAACAGTTTTTGCTATTGCTGCAGCTCCACCTCCTAATGAACCTAACGCTCCCAAAGCTGCGAATAATGGTATTAAGGGGATAAACCCTCCAGTTTTTGGAATTGGAATTATCCTACTTCTCGGGGGAGTAATTTTTTTCTTCCTTAGTTTTGAATATGCGATGTTTACATTTGCTAATAAACTTCTGTTCTTACCACCGCGGGATATAGCTTTCCTAGCTACCTTCATAGCTTGTGTAAAACTTAGCGCACCTCCTCTAATTTTCATCTTTTTTAACCCTTTCCTTCTTTTCGAATTTCCCAATCCCAACTTTGCTTTTCCTTTCATTATTGCGGCAATAGTTGAAGCTGCTAACTTTTCTCCAAATCCGGCGTTTCCACTTTTTATACGTTCAACTGCTTTTTCATACAATTGATGGTCGGCTTTGTGTCTATGGCTTAAATCGTCACTTCGGGAATACGAAATATCGTGTTCCTTGCAAGCTTCGTCTAACCTATTCACACCGGTGTGGCCTTTCGCTAATCTTTGTTGAAGTTTCGTTCCTGGTCCGCAAAAATTATATCCGGGTATGTGCAGTTCGAATGGAAGCTTATTTATTAACTTATTGATCAATCCTCGACCTACTCTTTTTGCTTTCCGGCGATGACTAGTCGGTTTTGCTACCGAAATCATCATTTAATACTACAAATATCGCACGAAAGGTTTACGTAGACTGTCACGTTCTCCACAATCGGAGCTATATAAATGATAAATTGTACCCCCACATTTTTTCAGTCGACATGCTTCCCACATTCTGTTACGTTTTTAAATAACACACATTTTACGTTAACGCAAAGATTTATTACAACTACTTTATTAATACATTCATTAACACTACATTACATTACATTACCTATTTTATAATCCTTACTATTGTAATATGAACTTTTAATTTAGGAACATTTGACGTATTTCACAATCCAGTTTTATCTTGTCTAATCCCAGGGTGATAAATTCTTTCATAGTGCAAAACTGTTCGGAGATTTCACCATTCATTGCTGTCAATACATTGGTCAGTATATCACCTTCCATACAAGCGGCTCTCCCCAAAATCTGATTATAATAACTGCCCATGTTCAGACCTTTTAAGTATGTTAAACGAGTATGAATTATTTCCTTATATTGCCACATTTCCTTAAGTCCTTCATATGATAAATACAACCATTCTTCACCGCGACAAATTTTCAACACTTTCGTATAGTTTTCAAACCATTCACATTTCATTCTAAAACCCATATTTTGCATTGCCAGACACACTTCCTGGGTTTGCATGTTCATTAATTGTTGGGTGATTGCATGTTCCTGTTTCACAAATTCGTTCCACTGATCCACGGTAAATGTTACGTTTTGTGTTGCCTTCCCAAATATACGCACTGCTGGATCTAAACCAGATTCCATTTTCAAGCCTACCGCTAAAAATTTGCTATTACTCTTGTTCAAAGAGTATACATGTTGACATATTAATGGTTTTTGCATTCTTTGATTTTGATCATTAAAGTCATATACGGTCACTTCTTGCATCATGTTTTGCACCACAGATCCATCAGTAGAAGGTGTTGGTAGCACATTCACACCATTAACGGGTTGCGATAATTGTGCTGCAGCCATGCTAAGATCTACTGGGTTTAGTGTTGTGCACTCGCCATTAAACAATGGTAATAACTTCGTAGATTGTACCTGCGGAGCACGTTTTCTCCTTATCTTCTTTGGGGCATCACATACTCCACCACCCGGTCCTACATTTTGTGTTGGTGTTGTTGACACTAAAATAATGATTTCAATTGATATTACATTTCTTCAAAGTTACAAACCTCACTTCTTCAATGTGTCACTATTTCACTGTTTCTCTGCCGCTTTTACACTGTATGAAAAATATTTCCCACACCACCTTTTATACACAAATCCCACCATCAATTGTTACCAAGTCATAAAACCTCCTCATTAACCTGGACCAGTCATTCACCTCCTCCAATTCGATCTCCTCCTGATTAGATAAGGTCATCTAAAATTAAAATGAGGAGTCCTCCTAATTTTCACCATCAAGCCAATTCGGGAACATCCTCCGTGACCTTGACCTTGGGATTAACCTGGACCAGTCATTCACCTCCTCCAATTCGATCTCCTCCTCCTCCTGATTAGATAAGGTCATCTAAAATTAAAATGAGGAGTCCTCCTCATTTTCACCATCAAGCCAATTCGGGAACATCCTCCGTGACCTTGTCCTTGGGCGGAGGTGTGGTCAAGGTCACGGAGGAGGTTCTCGAATCGGCTTGCTACCACTACTTATTTCACTATTTCATCTTCCTCTATTTCATCGTCCGCCTCATTGCTTATTTCCGAACGATATGTGGCGTATTGTTTCAATTGCTGGATACTCGCCAGAACTTCATCTTCTGCGTCTATTTTATCTTCGTCATCTCTCAGATGTTCGGAGTTGTCCGGAGTTGTTTGTGTGACATCATTCCCATCCTCTTTATCGGTGTCTTTGCCTTTCTTTTGGCCATTCCTGTACCGTTGTTTCGTTGTCCTTATGACCTCCAGCATTTTAGTCTTAAATTCTTTTTTTGACATTGGCCCGATAAAACATGGACTTTTCCGAGCGGACACTGAAAAAATATCAAACATGAACCAGAATTATGACATAAATATTAATTAACATGTTGACTGCGTAATCAGGCTCCCATGATCAACGCAACAACTTTAGGTTCAAACTTTTCCATTAAAATCAATAGTGTTTCATAGGAATTTTGTGACTGGAAAAAAAAATACAAAAATGAAAACCACAAATTGTAAATAGGACCCTGGCGACAACTCAATGCCATCGCAGAACGTTGACCGTAATTTTAATACTTTTATCCAACAAGGTAACGAGATACTTAGGATTATAGATAGAATTTCTTGTTGAATTGTAATATAAGAAGAACTACCAAAATCATTGCATTATTTCAATAATCCCTAATTTGATACTTATTTGTAATGCGATCTCGAGAAAGGATACATTTAGTAGGAGATTGTATGAAATATTAAACAAAATCGAGGGCTTCAATGGATAAAACCACACAATCAAAGATTATTTGTTACTAATGCAAATTACTTCACATTTTGTTATTTTATATGTGAGCGGGAATAAATAAACCGAATGCAGTTAGATTCACTTTGCTATGAACCGGAGTGGGAAATCCAACCTTACTGACTTAAGGCAGTTAGGGAAAAAGTATAATTTTCGTTATAGTAGACTTAGCGTAATTATGGTCAAGTTTATTAATAGGTTCTTATAGTCTGACCAACAAATCTTTGTGACTTAAGTACGATAGTACTGTCGTTGTTGTTCTACATACTAGTATTTTCAATAGTATCACAGATCATGTGTCGTAATCAAAGAACACATATATCCGACATTAATCATCATCAATAAACATCATTTCACATATCATAGAAAGAATGGACACATTCTGTTTGGTACCTAGTAAACACATTTATGTATCTGATCTATATATGGTACATAACGCTTAAAATATTAAGTGCTAATGTTATGTATCCTACTTCAAATAAGTACGTAATATAGATGTACCAACGCCGGCTATTTGGTGTTTTCCGTGTTACATCGCTGATACGTAGCGGTGTTGTGTATCTGTTACTTCTCCGTGTTACATCGCTAATACATAAATATTAAGTAGTAATGTTATGTATCATACTTACAATATGTATGTAACATAGATGTACCAATGCCGGCCATTTGGTTATTTCCGTGTTATATCACTGATATGTAGCGCTGTTATGTAGCTGTTACTTCTTCGTGTAACATTCCTAATACGTAGCGCTATCATGTATCTGCTACTACTTTCCGTGTTACATTTCTGATATGTCGCGCTTTTATGTATCTTATATATCATTATTGGCATATATATATATATATATATATATATATATATACAGGGTGTTTACTAAACATATGGCACAAATTCAAGGGGTTAACCCCTGGACTATTCTAGGAATGTTTTGCCCTTGATTGATTTGAAGTGTTATTGTCAAAATATTTTTCCGCCTGTGACATCAAAACAAAGCTGCTTCTAAAAAAATCAATTGACAAAATATTCTTAGAAACCTCCAAAGGATATCCCCTTTGAATAAACTGTCTTTGTAAATGGAAATGTGGTAAAATGGTTCATATAAGTACATATTGAATATAATATATAACATTTATTAAAAATAGTTTTAAACAGACAATATTAAACAATATTAAAATAATAGTTATTCTAACTTAATGTATTAAATAATAATACTATAATAAATAAAAGAATATAATATTGAAAGTACCTATTATTATTTATGTTCACGGGACATCCGCAGCTTACTAAGCCTAGTCCACTCTGCGGACACCTGATCAAACTCCATATCTTTCATCTCTGCGAATTGCATCCTGATGACTCCTAAGGGAAATTAAATTAAGTCTGAATAATATACACCCCAGAAACTGAAGAATACAAGAAAAATAAACTTACTGCGCATTGTAGCAATGCATTTCAGGTCACATAATCGGAAGTTGCCCCGTTGCCCCAACCATGACCACGAGACGAGAAACTCATTGGCGAAAACTTTTTTCATACATCTAGTTATATTCTCCTTATAGTTGCGCCCCCCAATTGTCGATAAGTAATGCACCTACCAACATTAGAAATGTATAATCTCAATTAATTGATAGTAAAATATCACTTACATATTTTGCAGCAAATTCTGTTTCGATTAGCTTTTCTTCCAACGAGAGGCATTCCTCTTTGGTTTTTATGGGCATAGTAACGGCTATTTCATCGTCGTGTGCGTCCATAATTATGGTTTCATTGGTTCCCATCGCTGCACGTTCAAGACTTAGCAGCCAACATTTAACAACAATACAATTCAGCAGGTATTATACTTACATGTCGAATAAAAATGATGGCAGAACAGCGTACACAGACACTACCAACATTTGCTACCAACGCTCCGAATCGCACGATGTCAAAGAATGCTCTAGCCGGCTAACGGTGTTCTAGACAATTACACGCATGTGTATGAACAGTCGTAACAGAGAACGAACGATGCGGGAACCAATAGCAGCAAGGGAACGAATTGTACCTCGCTGTCTTGTATGTGTTCCGCCTCGCCCGGCACTAATACCAGTCAGTGACGTCACGCGGATTGAACTCTACCTTATTTCCTCCTTGCATACGGGCTTGTGCTACCGCTAAAACGGTAGAAACTGGCACCGCAGTTGGTCCAGTATCGGGGATTCACACCGTCTTGCGTGGGATACACATTGCGTGATTGAAACTTGCAGTTGTTGATAGAAAAATATAAAATTTTGTAGTTTTGACCATGTATTATAACTATATGGAAACATTCAAGAAAATATAATTATGCTTAACTAAATCGAATACGCTACCTAGAATTTATTTAAATAATTGATTATTATAGAAATTATAAATACTTTATTTATAAATAATTCCTATAACTGGCATATTCGTGCATTACATACATTACAGAAATGATATATAATTTATATAACATAGATAACTGAAACAATATATCAGACATATATCTCTGGATATGCACCTGATACATGTAGAATCAGGTTTCTGTAATATATTCGTTACCTAACATGGTTATATAAAAAGGATCTCTGGATGAGCCATCTATGTTTTGTAACTGAAATAATATATCAGAGTGGTTACATTAAACAATGGAGTTATATAGATCAGATATATATCTATTGTTAGGAATCGGTTTATTTAATGGATTAATTAAGATATTACGACTAAGAATTATTCATCTATTGGCCTGTGCATAGGCTTGTGTTACCGTTTTTGTTTATATTACTGGGCGATAGAAATGTGCTTATTATACGAATATGCCTGAGCGACTTGGGTCGCTGGTTTGTTTATGTTATTATTCGATAAAGAACCGCTGTCGGTAAACGGGGCAGTTGGTTAGTTCCAACATTGCTCGCTTGCCGTGTCTCCTGCGTTCTTTCGTTATAGTATTTTTAATGTTTTTGACATTATTCAGCAATCGTTTTTTACTTCTAACATCAGAAGTGGGATTCGCCTACGTTTGCAGTGATTGTTGTTTAAAAAAGAGTGTTTAAAGTGCTTAAAAAGAGTGTTAAAAATACAACAATGGAAGAGTTTATGTCCGAATTTGTGAAAATGGTTAAGCAGTCCAGTGCCGCCTCGGAGGTCGTTGATTTACCCCTATTTCGCCCAGACATTATGGAGGCTAATAAGTGGATCGACCAACTTGAGTCCATTAAGGGTGAATTTTCGTGGACCGATCAACAATTACTTCTCAGACTCGGACGTTCTTTAACAGGAGTCGCGGTTACTTGGTTTAAGTCCTGGATACCGGAGGTACGTACATGGGCATGCTTTAAAACCGATTTCCTTTCGGCATTTCCGCCAAAACGGAATTTGGGCAAGCTGTTGTTTGAAGCTGCCGCATTTACGAGTGACCGCTGTGAAACGTTTGATGCGTACGTTTACGAAAAAGTTGCGTTATTAAAGAACCTCAAGACGGAATGGCAGGAGGAAGATTTAGTTGAGATCGCGATTCATGGAATCAAAGAAGGCGAAGTACGTACTAACGCTTATAATTGCAATCTAAAGACGATTTCAAGTTTAATCTCTTTTCTTGGGCCATTGATTAAAAGTTCGAAGCATTTAGGCCTACTGTAAATGATCAAGCTCCTTTTGCAAAACGCCCACGCTTAAATGTATCACTCAAAACATGTTACCAATGTGGTAAAATGGGCCATGTTCGTACATCTTGTCGCTATAATCGTCAGGATCGTCCGGTGATGAAAAAACGTCGTATTTTTGAGCCGACGGCAACCACAACGTATGAGGAAAGGCCGAAAACTTCTCTTGTATGCGAGTTTTGTGCAAAGCCAGGCCACAATGCAAAAGATTGTTTCACCAAGAGAGCGATCGAACAGCGCAAAACCGTAAATGTGTGCAGTACGGGCACCAAATTACTACCAAATAAAGTAATAATTGATGGGCGATCTTATTTGGGTCTAATTCATACTGGTGCCGATGTATCACTAATGTCCGACAAATACTTGCCAGTATTTGAACAGCTGATCGAACCTTGTTACCTTACGTTATCTGGAATTTTGCCTGGAGAAATACCAGTTGAACGTTGTATGAAAATTGGCGTTGAGATTTGTGGAGAGAATACTGAGTTGACCTTTGCGTTCGTACCTGATTGTTTTCTCGAGTATGATGTCATCATTGGTCACAACCTATATGAAAATCCTGAAATCGTATCTGTCACCGATTCTACTTGCCGTGTCTCCTACAACATAACAAGGTTATATAAAAATTATGTGTAGATGAGATATCTATGTTATTCAACTGAAATAATATATCAGAGATATATTTTTGGATATATACCTGATACATGTTGAATCAGCTCTCCGTTACATAACATGTTCATATAACACACATCTCCGGATGAGCTATCTATGTTTTCTAACTGAAATAATATAACACAGTGGTTACATCAAACTATGGAGTAATATGTATCAGATATGCATCTATGGTTATATCTGTTACATAACATGATTATATAACAAGGATCTCTGGATGATCCATCTTTATGTAACTGAAATAATATATCACAGTGGTTACGCCAAACAATGGAATAATATGTATCAGAGATATATCCGCTGATATATGTACCTGATACATGTTGAATCAGGTATCTGTAATATATCCGTTACATAACACAGTTATATAACAGGGATCTCTAGATGAGCCATCTGTGTTATGTATCATGTATATGTGTGCTTACTGGGAGTACTTTATATCACTACGGTGCTGTGCTTACCCTTTGTATTTTTGATACAATAAAGTTATTTTATTTACTTATTTATTTATTTATTTATTCTTTAACCAAGTCAACATTATTATTAGTATTAATTTTGCCAACATTTGCCAGACCGTTTAAGGGAGATTGCTCACGGGAGTGGTATGGCGGTTTTAGGCCTTCTACGGAAGCGCTCTGGTGGAGCGTATACATTGTGCTGGACGCGTCTTCAATGTGAACTCTAAGGCAGAAAACTGACCGATGCGATAAGCAACTTGCGATACGCGATTTCTATACAAACATATAGACTGTTGTGTATCGCCGATCTATGTATCCATAGAAACATATAGGATGTCGCGTATCGCTAGTTGCTTATCGCATCGGTGAGTTTTCTCCCTTATAGAACTAGACATGTAGATGAATGTAATCCGTCTCATTAAATTTTGAAAGCTTACTATATACAAGGTTTGAAATTTTGGTATCGCCAAATTTCTACATGGTAGCATTTCCTGTTCAGGATAAAGGTTTTAACATTAAGACACACAAAATGTTTATAAAGTCTATTAACTACATGTTAACTATAAAAGGCACGGTACGACACTACTACACATTACGACTACTCTTCATCTACTATGTTTATTGCAACATCATTACCTCAACCTTACATTATTGATTTTTTCCTTTCTTGGCGCGACCAGCCTACAACTACCAACCTTACAACTTATAACACAAAAGTAACATAAGACGAACTCATTAGCCCCTATATGTAGGCAACACATTATTTTATTTTACTCAACACTCCCTCTCAATAAAATATTCTTATATGATTGAACTTAAAAAATTAAACATGCATAAATCAACATATATGCTCATCTTAACATAAGAGTTAAATAGATAAAACTTAAATGCTCACTTCTTTCAAGCCTAACGCACATCTAAATTTCTCGAATTTAACTTTACACAACGGTTTAGTAAAAGTATCAGCAGTGTTATTTTCAGTGCTTTCATAATTTACATCAATTTCTCCATTGTCTATTTTCTCTCTCACGAAATGATATCTTATATCTATATGTTTAAGTCTTTTATTTTCAGTGTTCTTTGAGATGTGAATTGCCGATTGATTATCTTCATACAATACGGGTTTTACTATTTCATTTACATTAAAGTCTTTTAGAATTTTTGTAACCCAACAAGTTTCACTTGCTGCTTTGCTTAAGGCAACATATTCTGCTTCGGCTGTTGATAGAGGCACACTAGTTTGTTTTTGTGAAGTCCATATAACACTTCAGTCAAACACTTGTAGAACAAATCCTGTGACTGATCTTCTGTCCACCTCATCTCCTACCCAATCTGCGTCCACGAATCCTCTAGCACATGCACTGTTTTTGGCGCGCACAAACACTAGGTGTAAGTTAACACCTTTCACATACCGTAGTACTCGTTTCAATCCTTGCCGCACTCGCGAAATTTTGAAATCTGCTAAGATAGTTCACAGAAGCGCAAAGATCCGGTCTCGTTCCACTTACAGCATACAACAAACTTCCAATCAATCTTCTACCTCTGTTTTCCAAATTCTTGTCTGGAGTTTGGTTTTTGGGTATTTTTAATTTGTAGTTTTCTGCCATGGGTGTTCCAACAGATTTACAACCTTCCATTTGAAAGGTCATTAACTTTTTTTCAAATATGCTTGCAGAAATCTAGTGATGATAGCTCATTCTAGTATCCTAGTAACATGTATTATTATTGATTGTACATCATAGAGACGAAAATATATGATTAAAGAAAACACAAATTCCTGTCTCTCAATTTATTTGAATGGTTTTTTATGCGGAAGAAAAGTTAATCAAAACATAATGGTCCGTCGCATCCGGATTGAAGAATAATTTTGAAGCCGTGGAACCAGAAGGAGGGTGACCATTGCAATTTGGACAAGAGTGCTCCAGATTCTGCCACAGGCGACTCCAAGCTGGTTCAACTTCAAGGTTGACTGCAGAAAGGGCAGCTACGCTACTGATATCTAAACAACAGCGCTTTAGATATAGCAAAAGCAGTTTCTACAGCTAGAAATCTACTACAAGCTTCAAGTTCTACTCCAACCCAAACACACTTCACAAAAACTACGAGGAAAGGAGCGGTTGCAGTCTGGACAACAGCGCTTCAGATTGAACCACGAGCGACTTTCAACAAGCACCAGGAATCCATACAGGAATCAAGTTCCAAGACAAACATCACGTTAAAGTCATTGTCAGTGTCAAAGGTTACAAGTTTAGTTTCATTTTGTATTTTTTTATAACGCTTTTCTCACTTAAGAGATCTTAAAGTAAAATGTCAGAGGAAATGAAATTATTAAACAGATAAAAGGGATCGCTAAAGGCGAGATTAACAACGTTCGAAACATATTTGACAGGTTTGCAAAATATTTTGTGTCAGGGAGAT
Organism: Melinopterus prodromus; assembly: GCA_964023965.1. NCBI lineage: Eukaryota > Metazoa > Arthropoda > Insecta > Coleoptera > Scarabaeidae > Melinopterus > Melinopterus prodromus. The sequence continues at coordinate 29,767,006 of OZ030395.1, forward strand.
ATTAATACTTTATCTGAAAAGGAACAGCTAAACCTAAAACAAAAATTTGATAGAAGCGAAGATCTTTTAACTGATTTTGATGAAATTTTCTCGAGAACATTAGAATTAGTTGAAGACGAAAATTTAAATGCATTATTTGCGAAGCATGAAAGTTTTGAAAGCGAGCATAACGATGTTATGGCGTTACCAAAAACTATGTTAGTTGATAATTATAAACAAATAGATCAGGATACTTCTCGCACTTATGATGATTTTATTGCAACCACATCCTAATGCGATCACAGGCATCACTCTACCAACCATTAGCTTGCCAAAGTTTAACGGTGCTTATGACGGATGGGTTGAATTTAAAGACACATTTTCGGCTTTGATTCATGATAATATTAATGTAACTAACATTCAAAAATTTCATTATTTAAGATCATCATTGACAGGTGACGCTTTAGAGGTTATAAAGTCAATAGAATTTTCCGCCAACAGCTATCACATTGCATGGGAGGTATTATGTGAACGTTATGATAACTCAACGCTTATTATTCACAATCATGTAAAGGCTCTTTTTGAATTGGAACGTATTCAAAAGGAATCGGCACAACAATTAAGGAAATTATTAGATGATGTATGTAAACGTGTTAGAGCATTAGAAGCCTTAGAAGAGCCAGTCAACAATTGGGATACGTTATTAATTTATTTAATTGTCTCAAAACTAGATTTAAAAACTTCAGATCGATGGCAAGAGTACAAATTTAAAATCAAATTTCCATAATTCAATGATTTAAAACTATTTTTGAAACAGCGCGCAGATTTACTAGAATGTAAATCGAATATGTTCGATTCACATGCTAAGAAAGTTTGGAAACCACAAACTACACGTGCACTTTTGACAGAAAATCGAGATTGTCCAATATGCAAAGAAGGACATACATTAGGTTAATGTAAGGTATTTTTAAAGTTAGCGATAGAACTGCAAAGGTCAAACAGTTGAAATTGTCCTTAAATTGTTTAAAGTCTGGTCATTTTTTGATGCAATGTCATTCTGGAGGTTGTAGAAAATGCAATCGAAAACACCTCACTTTATTACACATTCATTACAAACCACAGCAGCACAATTCCATTACTGCACAGACCAATGAAAATAAACCCGAAGCAAATGATGCTAAAGAAAATCCAATAACCAATTGTAGTCATGCTAATCTAAAAACACAAGTCCTCTTAGCGACTGCTCTTGTACAAATTTTAGATGTTAATCAGAAACCTCATATGGTCAAAGCTCTATTGGACCCTGGGTCCCAATCTAGCTTTATAACAAAGAAGTTATGTCAACGTTTATCATTAGAAACAATTAAAATTAATCATGCAGTAGGAGGAATAAATGAAAGTGTTTCAGTAATAAATGAAAAATGTAACGCTACGATTCAAACCCATTATAATAATTTTGAACTTGAAACAACCTTCTTCAGTTTACTAATAATCACTGGAGATTTACCAACATTTGGATTTAACCAACAATATCTAAACATTCCTCAACACATACGTTTGGCAGATCCTGATTTTAATACTCCATCATCTATTGACCTACTCATTGGCGCAGACCACTTCTGGCAATTATTAAGTGTTGGGCAGATAAGTTTGGGGAAAATTCTACCAACTCTCCAAAAAACAAGGCTAGGATGGAAAGTATCTGGACAGATGTACAGCTTCCAAGAAAAACAAAAAACATACTGCAACTTGTCTGATAATTTAGGAATAGAAAGGCAGGTTGAAAAGTTTTGGGAGATAGAAGAAACTCCAACTACATCTGCCAAATCAACAGAACAATAGAAGAAACTCCAACTACATCTGCCAAATCAACAGAACAATTGAACGAGCTTTAAATACCCAGGAAAGTGATCAGCTCAGATGTACAAACCGTACAGTTACATGGGTTTTGTGATGCTTCGGAAAATGCATACGGCGTATGTATATACGTAAGATCCATAGATAGCAATGAACGAGTACATGTGTATCTATTGTGCGCCAAAGGCAAAGTTGCTCCTTTAAAAACGCTCACCATACCTCGACTGGAATTAAGCGGAGCACTTATTTTATCCAGACTAATGCAAAAGGTTTCAAGCGCTTTAAAAGTAGACGTATCCAAGATTATATGTTGGACAGATTCCACTATAGTTTTAGCTTGGCTGAAATTGAATCCAAACAATCTGAAACCGTTTATATCAAATAGGGTGGCAGAAATACAAGATCTAACACAACAACACGAATGGCGACATGTGCGCACGCACGATAACCCTGCAGATCCTATTAGTCGAGGAACTAATCCACACGAACTATTGACTAGTTCAATTTGGTGGCATGGACCATGTTGGCTGATGGAAACAGAAAATGAATGGCCGGAATTACTAGTGGTCGAATGCAAAAACATACCAGAACAAAAACACACGTGCTTAACTATTGAAACACATGAATCATTTCTTTTTAATAGATTTTCTAATTTGCTCAAACTACAAAGAGTGATTGCTATTTGCCTTCGTTTTAAACATAATTGCCTAAAGAAAGCTAACCGCAAATTTGATTCAATTACTTCAAATGAAATGCATAATGCTTTATTAGCTTTATTAGTTTAGAATCGCCCAACAAGCGAGTTTTCAGGATGAAATATTAACGCTAAAGAAAGAAAAGGAAATAAGTACTAAAAGCAAGCTCATAAGTTTAACCCCATTTCTTGACTAGTATAATGTATTGAGGGTCGGAGGTCGCCTCCAAAATACTGAGCTTTCTTATGATTCTAAACATCCTATTATATTATCAGGAAGCCATTATCTATCAAAATTAATTTTAGCTAATGAACATAAGCGCTTAGCCCACTCTGGAGTACAAATGCTTCTAGCTTCTACCAGGCAGCATTACTGGGTCACAAATGCCAAGAACTTAGCTAAACGAGTCATACATGAATGTGTTGAATGTTTTAGAGCGAAACCAAAAGGGTTCAATCAAATAATGGGCAATCTGCCAAAGGAAAGAGTCACATGTACACAACCCTTTAACATAACCGGAGTAGATTATGCTGGTCCTTTAATGATAAAAGGCCGTAAAGGGCGTGGCTGTAAACTTATAAAATGCTATTTAGCTGTTTTCGTTTGTTTTGTTACTAAAACCCTTCATTTGGAATTAGTAACTGATCTTACAACTGCTTCGTTTTTGCTAGCTTTAAAACGTTTTATTTCTCGCCGTGGTATGCCAAGTAAAATCTATTCGGATAATGGTAAAAACTTTGTTGGTGCAAAAAATGAATTGAATGCTTTAGGTGAATTTCTAATTAATAACCATGAAATAATAATTGAAAATTGTTCCAACCTTTCAATAGAGTGGTGTTTCATTCCACCGTACGCACCACATTTTGGTGGATTGTGGGAGGCTGGGGTTAAGTCTGTAAAATTTCATTTCCTCAGAGTAGCTAGAAATTCAAATTTAACTTATGAGGAATTATGTACTCTCATGATACAAATTGAAGCTATACTTAATTCACGTCCTATCACTCCCATCTCACCTGATCCCAACGACCTGTCCTGCCTTACGCCTGCACATTTTCTAATTAGTCGCCCATTGACTCAATTTCCTGAAGCAGATCTAACAACTGTTGCTGACAATAGACTAAACGCCTATGAAAAGATCCAGAAAATGAGGCAACATTTTGGATTCGTTGGCATAAGGAATACTTAAGTCAGTTACAACAACGTGCAAAATGGCTCCATACCACAGGAACCCTAGATGAAGGAGTAATGTTTATAGTGCGCGACGATAATTTACCTCCTTTAAAGTGGTCGCTTGGTAGAGTAGTGCGCGTACATCCCGGCAAGGACGGCATAAACCGTGTAGCAACTATAAAAACTGTTAACGGTATCATTAAACGAGCCTTTTCAAAGCTATGCATATTACCAATAGAAGACAATAATTTAAATGAAGTTTAACCTTTAAAAAAAATCTGTATTTAAGTAATTATTATTAGTTTCACTGTTGTATTTTTTAAATACCTAATGGTATTTCAAGGGCGGGGGTATGTAGAAATCTAGTGATGATAGCTCATTCTAGTATCCTAGTAACATGTATTATTATTGATTGTACATCATAGAGACGAAAATATATGATTAAAGAAAACACAAATTCCTGTCTCTCAATTTATTTGAATGGTTTTTTATGCGGAAGAAAAGTTAATCAAAACAATGCTGTTTGGTTTATGGTTATTATCTCATTTTCTAAATCTTCATTTATATCCTAAATAGTTTTTAACTCTACCAATATCTTTCATCTTAAAGTTGTTTGTTTGTTTCATTTGACCCACAAATCAGTAACTCGTCAACATAATAGTACAAACAATTTGTCATGTTCTGATTTTGTATATAAGCAATAATCGTTTTTCGATCTTATAAATCCTTAATTTTTCATTAATTGGTCAAATTTGTCGTTCCAATAACGTGGAGATTTTTTTAACCCATATAAAGATTTTTTTAATTTTAGTATTTTACCTTCGTGCTGTTGAAGTAACCCTCCTGACGCTCTCATGTACACTTCTTCTTTTATTTCTCCATAAACAAACGCGCTGTGTACATCCATTTGGTAGACGATGTATTTCATTTCATTTGCTATAGCGAGGAAAATTCTCAATGTTGGCAATCTGGCTACTGACGCATATATCTCATCAGGGTCCATATTATCTTTCTGCTGATAGCCTTTTGCTGCTAGTCTTGCTTTGTATTCTACCGGTGTCCCTTCTTCGTTTTTCTTTATTTTAAAAACCCATCTGCTACCGATAACATCTTCATTCACTGGATATTCGACCTCAGTCCAGGTTTAATTTTCTTCAAGGGCTTTTAATCCTTTATTTATTGCTCTTTTTTTATTGCTTTATTGCTTTTTTCCCTGCATAGCTTCACTGAATATTCTTGGTTCATCAAGTTCTTCTCCATAAAAACACATTTCATAATCCTCAAATCTTCTTGGTCTTCTTATCTCTCGCTTGGTTGTCTGTCTCTGTTCTATAGTTGGTTCATTTTGTTCCTCTTCGTAGTTCACAAAAAACATTAAAAACATCACTGTGCAACCACCAGAAAACAAAAAACATTAAAAATAGTCTTAGTATTCTATTGTGGGTAACTTTCTAAAACAAATTATGACAATTTTTAGCATCATAAAACCTCTAGAAGACAGTAAATTGAAGTGCGTCAGGTTTTCTAATGACATGAAAAAAAAATATTTTATTATATTTGTATACTCTCTAGTATCTGCATAAAAGACTGCATGTTTTTAATATGATTTGATTTGACAGTTGCGCAAGTTTTATTAGTAATAATAGTGTAAATTTAGTGAAAATTACCAACAGTTGAATATCATCATTACTGATGTTATCAAACTCATCAATTGCTTGCAGAGGAAACTCCTTCAGCGGTTGGTAGAGGGTGTTCTCTAGGTCATTACTGGTTTGCTTGTTCAGGAGTTTCAATATTGTGGCATTCTGCTCCATTATTGCATCATTTTGCTTCGCTATTGATTGGGTCATTTCCTCCAAGGTGTTGTTTTGCACTTGTAGCTTTTTGTGCTGCTCTTCCAAAGTGCTGAGAAGAGAAATAAAATTTAATATAAAAGCACAACTTTAATAACATAAAAAGTATTTAAAATTGCAGTTTTGTCAAAGAATAGACATATAAGACTGGCCACTCGAAAAAGAAACTACGTTTCAAGAGAGAGATAGAGGGCTAAACCAGATTAAAGCCCATTCGTGAGTACTCGTGAGACATCGACAGAATAGCGCGTGGATTTTCAAATTAGCTGTTGTCCCAACCGCCAACTCTACCCTCAAACAACAATTGTTTTGACGTTAACATTTGTTGGTTATGTGGTCGGTATGCGATGTTTCTTTTCGTGTTTTCAAGTACTTAGTCGGTTTGGAACTCGAACAGCATTAGACCAGTGAGTACGTACTTCAATAATTATATTCGATATTGAGTACTTACTTCAATAATTATAATCGATGTTTGAATATCAAAAAATAAAATGAAAATAACTCATTCAAACTTCCCGCCCGAAAGGTAAACTAAATTAAAAGTACAAGGGTTCAAGGTCCCTGAGCGGCAGGTCATAAAGATCAAAGGATTTGTGGCCAGTCTTATATGTCTAGTCTTTGGTTTTGTGTCAGTAAAGCCTTTAAAAAGTTAATAAAGCAGTTTACAGTGACTTCCTTACCGCAAAGATATAGAAAATTCTTCATATTTTGTATTACAGTGGCACTTTGGGACATTGTCAGAGAGCGTTGTTGACAAGTTTGTTTTATTCCCAAACGAACTGGTACGCTGGTATGTACTGGATATATTTTTCACGCTGCAAGGAGAAAATGTAAATTGTTAAAATCTCATCGATTGATTTTGAAATATGTTGTAAATGGTGTTTGTTCTTGAGGACGTCACACAGTTTATCAAATAAAACGGCAACTGTTTCAAATACACAAACTGTATTCAAACTAACTGCTTAACACAATAACTTGCATAACATAAAAAACTAGCCTACGCACGACACACACGCCCTTCACTCGTTTCTACGCGACTGCTTTTCAGACGCAGTTATTGATCCGTTTCTAACTTACGCCTAATCTAATTGGTCTACGTATTACGCTACCGTCACGCCATCTATCCGTCACCATCCACACTTAACACAGTTTTCATCAAATAGCAATTATTTATGAAATTTATTTATTTAATGTGGAAAGAAAAGTTTATTTAGTTAAATATGAGCTGTCAACAATTAAATGTTGAAACATTTTGTTTCAATTTATTTCTTATTTGAAAACAGACAGATTAAATTTACTTGCCGTTCATTTGTGTCATAACTATGTTGCGATTCTGACACGACGCTTTTGTATCCACGTTCAGCAGGTAAGTTTTTAAGCCGTGCTAACTGGCCGTACACGTCCTTGAATCATTTGTTCCCTTTAGGCGTCTCATCTTCAGACGTTAAAATTTTTGACGGTGCTTTTACTTGTCTGCCGCACTGAACTATATATATATGGAATGCTTGAGCCCTGTATCAACTGTGACCACTGTACGACCTTGCGCAGGTGAGCACTGGAACTGCGCACTGCGTACAATTATTCGTGGCATTTTAAATATATTTCTGTAGGTTACAACAAATTATTAAATTGGTTGTGCCAGGATTAAACGGGAACATTTCTTCCTAACCAATTCCCCCTTTCAATATCGGTTTGCTGTTTGCACAAATTATAAAATCTAAATTTGCAATAACACGATACAATACAATTTAACTAACACTGTGGTGTTTTCTTGTTCAATAGATACGTCTCATTGATGATATTCTAGGTTTTAAAAAATAAGGAAAATAACGAAAGTAAACACAAGCTATGAATCACAGATAACCACGAAATTCACAAACCAAACCAGCCGGTTGACCGCAATGGTGACAATAATACCGACCGCTCGTTTATAGCTATAGCAGCACCATCCGTTGGCACATCTGTTAAAGCGCTCGCCGCACACAGCGCAATTCCAGTGAATACCCAGCCATCGTTCAAATGTAGGTATATTTTCACGCGCATCCCTATTCATCCAGCATTCCATATATATATATATATATATATATATAGTTCAGTGGTCTGCCGCTGCTGGATAACCTCACTTCCCGTTTGGCGTCTGATCGCTACTTCCCCTTCAACTGGACAAGATGCGCCATTCTGAAATAAAAAATAAAATATATAGGCTTCTTTCATTTTAAGTTGAGTTGATAAGTAATTTTAACAAGCTATTTTTTCTATTTCGCTATTATTTTTAAGCTCATAAATCCCTTTTTACTTAGTAACCTATTTGACGCAAATTCAGAAACAAACTATAAACACTTAATAAACATTGCACAACAAGTAACTATTATTTTAATTAATATTTGGAAGTTGTTCAAAATGGCGCCCCTTTTCTCTTCTGCAAGCATTAACGCGCTGTATAGAAGATTTTGAGATATTTCTTAACATGTACCTCTTATTTACTCTAAGGTTGTCAAAAACATTGGTTATATGAGGTTTCATGTCTTCTGCTGTAGTAGTGCTGTAGTGATGTAGTAGTATGCCAACTCCTTCACATATCCCCATAAAAGGAAATCAAGTTTGTTGAGGTCTGGAGACCTTGGTGGCCACAATGTAGGACCTCCTCTTCTCTCTTTGGTCACCGTTTTAGTTCTCGTTTTGTGCTGGTAATTAATATTACCTGTTTCGTCAAATTGCAACCGAACTCTGTTTATAACACTTGGTTGGGGATGCCGTCTATCTGGATATCACTGTTCATACATTTTGGATGCTACTAATGTATTTCTGTCCGCTTCGCCATAGATGTAGATCATGTTAATTTATTCTTATTTGCTATAATTATAACTCATCGTTCAGAGAAAAGACAAATATTGTTACTAATTTTGACACCAATAACTTATTGAGTGTCGTTAGATCTCAATTGTTTGTTTCTATGATTAATTCAAGCTAATAGTATTAATTACCGTTTTTAAAATTATATTTTAATACAGTATTACTAATTTATAAATGAGAGACAAACAAAAAATAACAAAAAAATAATGGCTTTATTAGATACTATTCCACATTTTTCTTTAAATTGTAAATATCACAAAAACTACTACAATTGGACATATGGCATACATAACATAAATTAAAGGCAACTCGGGGGGCAATTCAACTAGCACATAATATACAGGCTGTTCCATTTAAAAAGTGCAGTGGACACGGGATAGTTTTGAGGGGATCATTCGTGTGTTGGTGCCAAGCGTACAGTGCCTCTCGCTTCTGCCGAATGTCGTCCTTGTTCTCGTTCTGCGCACACATCGAGTCAACTTTAAGTTGGTGGACCTGTAAGTAAATTTACACAAATCCACCCATCGGTTTGTTGCTGTTCTACACCTTCTCTACTACTCCACTGTGGCATCCTGTAAACTTTTTTCTCACATCTTCAATACTGACTACTTCCATTCCGTCTGATAGACGTGTGCAATGGTATACCCCAACCGCATCAGATGTCACTCCAACGTCATAAACATGAGTTACTCTTGTAAAACCTCGAATAACAAGAAACCCATTCCCTTCATTTTTTAAAATATTTTCTATGATACAGATTTTTGACTTTATAAGAGTGTAGCAGCTATCTCGTAAAGTTGTACTCAGAATATTTTTACGAATCTGTACTTTACGAAACTCATGGAATTGGCCAACGGTGATGCTATGTGGAAGAGGTCCATCAGTGTGAGATTTCGACACACGAATATTGATGTCGTGGAGAACTGGTTTAAAGGTCTGGTCAGTTGATTCACACAAACGTTTATATACTTGTTGCAAGGTGAGGTGCGGTTTTCTAATTAATTTACGAAGTGCTGGCATGTTGTTTTCGTATGAAAAAGCACTGAAATTTTCAGCAGAACCAAGTTCTTCAACGTCAGCTACCAAGTGTAATAGTGCATGGACATTGTAGGAGAGAAACTGCTCTCCATAAAGGGGTTCACACAGTGCAACATAACCCTCCAAAATTTCTTGGCAAAATGTATACATTCTCCTTGGTGTCTCTTCGGAAGTGAGTAGCACATGGCGCAGTGAAGCATCATGAATTGATTATAATATTCTTCTTCGAAAATATTCTGCACAATAGCCGGAGAGATGTAAAGCAATAGCTGCCGGAATTCAGTTGCTTTGAAGTGAATATACATAGAAATTTTCCGTGGCCGGCGATTAAATTCCGAAGGACAGTAGCATGAAATCTGTTCCATTCTTGAATTGATGATATCTAGCTCTCTCCCATTTAATATTTTGCGACCAAATTTTCCGTTTATTTTCACTGCGAAGACTTTTTTCACATTGCCCAAGTAAACAGAGTGCATAATCTCAAATGGCACTTGCGTCACTAATCCAATAACACTAGATAAAGGATTTCTACCTTTATGATGGTCTTCATCAGTAGCATTCTGATATTCCTCATTTGATCTTGCCGCATGGCCGGTACCTTGGAAAACCATTGTTCCACCAACACGATATCCCTCCACCCTGCACTTAGAACATGCATTTGTTGAATTGTGACCATAATTATTCGAAGCAAACGCTCTTGCTGGACCATCAGCAATAAAACAGCGAAATTTTAACGGCTATAGTAGATTGTTTATACGAACACCACCTTCCCGGCGAATGTCAGTAATCTCTGCCACCATCTTTTCGTAGAAATCAAATGGATATGTTGGCTTGTGCATACCCTTGTATATGCCTGCTATAATGGGTGTCTTGTCTCGTATATTCAAAATCCTGTATTTATGGAGCCAAAATTGGTTCATTCCCTGATCAACTTTAGCACCATCAGTGGAGAAGTTGATATTAATAGTTTTCCTTGTGTCCTTGTGTCGGTAATAATATCAGATGAAAAGGAGCCCCTCGTAAAGCGTTCAGTATTATGTTCCCTTGAGTATGTTTCAACCCAGCAGCAAGGAATGCATTTTTTAAAATCTGTCTCTGCAAAGCTTCAGGATCTTCAGGCTCTTCATACTCCTCATGCTAAGCTTCCATATCTGTTGGTCTGGCATCATTTTCCACCTCAGAACTATCAGAAGCATCAGTTTCTTCAGACGACGTTGTAGCCAGGACTGGAACAGTCTCATTCGGCCCTATTTCTTCAGTGCTGCTCTCCGATTCTGTGTCAACGTCTCTTGCAATACGAAATGTAGATAACCGTCGTTGTTTCTGTCTCGAAGAGAGCAATGCATAGCTTTTGTGCTTTTTAGACATTCTCTTGCCTCACCTTTGAATAACCATAAAAATAAAAATTGGAACATCATACCAGTAAATCATGTGCTGCCCCAGCTACACATATGTGGTATGTTTATTAATATTGGACATAGGTCTATTTAATAATATTGGATTTATAACAAATAAATGTGGTTGTAGAGGCTATGTGCATTTTAAAAGTGTAAATATTCGATTTGCCAAATTATATGTTCAACAATTGAACAAGTTCCCATTCGTTACAAGTTAGCAAAGCTAAACACTAAAATTTCAAGATGCTGTGCATGCGGCCCTGTGTCGTTTTTAAATCTTAAACGATCGCAATAATCATAAATGAATTAAAACCGACCGTGACATGGGTCGATTTGACGCCTGCAGCCATGGAGTAAGAATTAACATGGGGAGCCAAATACGCGACTATCTCTATCTCGGCAAATACGAAAAACTCAATAATAGAAACTCTGATAAACACGTAACTAAAACACACGTTGCTTGAACAGTTCTAAAACAAGATGGCAGAATGGCTAGACATGGGTCTCGTATACCGGTAAACGACATGAACGATTACCAGTTGCGCATGTGCAAAGTCGCAGTGTGGCCACACGACTTTTGGGAATACAATTACGAAAAGAAACGCAATAAATTGTCGCAAATTTGTTAGGTTTTATTTTGAAATATACGGTCAAGTAGATGTTCACTTATATGGAGGTTTAACTGCTATAATTATAACTGTAATTCTAAATAAGTTTATGATAATTAATATTTTATATTGGCGGTTGGCAACACCAAATATAACTATAGTATAGAACATTGAGTATGAAAAGCCGCTCCTACATGCCCCGATGTGTGTGCCAAAATTGGTTTTCGGAGTACTTTGCCTACCTGGAAACACCCAGGATTCCGCGTATTTACTTCGCCAGTATGTTGACATTGATCCAACTAGCTAATATACGCTATACACTGTAAAAAAATATTACGTAAAATTACCATAAAAATTGCGGTAAACGAGTAACCGCTAATATGTATGGTAATTTTCCACTGTAAGTGTAATTTTACGTAGCGATTGGAAAATTACATTAGTATATTGTAAAAATATTTCCTACATATTTTCTGTAACTTTACATAATGAAATGTATTATTACATTGAAAGTACTTATTTTTATTACCATAAGTTTGCAGTAATATTCCAATTAAAACGTAACATTCCGTAGTAATTTATGTAATAGTTTACTGTCGATTTACTAATGTAAACATATTTAATAAATAATGTAAACATAATAATAAACATATTTAATTGTAAAATTATAAATTGCATAGCAATAAATAAAAGACGTATATTCAAATATTTATTAAAATAAAATATAACATTATTAACCAAAAATATTATTCTAATGTAATGTTATAAAGAGAAAACATAAAATTTTAAACCAAAAATATTATCCTACCTCTATATTATTATTATAGTAATGTTATAAAAAGCTATATGTTTATAAGCTTTGTTAGAAAATTTAAAACTCTTCTCTTGGCTGTTACGTTTTTAGTACATTTTGAACCCGATTCCGGATGTATTTTTAAAAAGTACCTTTGCATTGTTTTAAAACTTAAAGACTCATTTTGCGGGTATTTAATATTAAATATAAAATAAAGAGTAAACATAACAAAAATCTTTGAATGATTCCATACGATTCTTCGTTAAACTTTTCCTTGTCGTATAATACATAGCATGTGTTCGCTCCTATAACATACATAACACAAAATTAGTCTTGATGATTTACATGTATAACATTATTATTACCTGTTACAACTAAGGTTGGTGGAGTGCCAACTCCTTCGGTGACCTTTGAAACATTCGCTTCATCAGGAATCTGAAAGTAATAGAGTCGTGTAACTACACAGTAAAAAAAATTACGAAATGGGCCGGCGACATCAATTGCAATTGATGTCGCCGGCCCATTTCCTGAAACTGATGATGGAAACAAATACATCATCGTGGTAATGGATTATTTCAGCAAATGGGCGGAAGCATATGCGTTACCGAATCAGGAAGCCGCAACCGTAGCTGATGCTCTGGTGAAAGACTGGATCTGCAGATTTGGTGTGCCAATGGAGTTGCATTCGGACCAAGGTAGAAACTTTGAGTCAATCCTATTCCAGAACATCTGTACGATTTTGAACATCAAGAAGACAAGGACAACTGCACTCCATCCTCAATCTGACGGAATGGTAGAGCGGATGAATAGAACAATTAATAGACAATTGGCAAAGGTAGTCTCTGACCGTCAACGGGACTGGGATACATTTTTGCACTTGTTCTTGATGGCCTATCGATCTGCAGTCCATGAATCAACAGGACAGACTCCGTCTAGCATCGTTATGGGTCGCGAGATGCGCCTACCCTGTGACCTCATGTTTGGATGCCCGCCAGGAGTTGATATCGCTGGAGAAGATTATGTTAGCAAATTACGGCAAAGAATGAACGATATCCACGAACGAGTACGTCTGAACATACAGAATGTCAGTGACAAGATGAAGCAGACGTACGACATCAAAGCTAGCGATGGTGGATACAAAGTAGGGGACCTGGTTTGGTTGTATAACCCAAGGAGACGACGTGGTCTTTCATTAAAATTACAAAATTCTTGGGAGGGTCCATATACCATCCTGAACCAAATTAATGACGTCATTTATCGGATCCAGAAATCATCAAGAGAGAAGCCAAGAGTAGTCCACTTCAACCGTCTAGCCCCGTACGTTGGAGATAATCGGGATGCTGCCGTTAGAGGTCTACAACCGTGTACTGGCGAGAGATCCTTCGAAGTCAGACCATCCTGTTGGTTTCGTCGCACGGACCCCACCGTTCATTTCGGGACGAAACGACTTTAAGGAGGGGGCAGTGTAGCGGACGGAAGTCGTTCGTTCTAATAAAATACTCGAAGTTCCGTGTATTATTCACACCTCTCGAACCCAAGAATATTACAATATGATCTCTACCGCCTGACTTTTATAATGCTAAGAATGTATCTTTTATTTGTTCAATGGTTAATGTTTTCGTTTCAAAATATATTCTATATTTATATTAGGTACCAATGTTTCAATTATCACTCGTGATGGACAATCCTATGATAAAAATATTATATTAAATATATTTAATAAATTGGTAATGTTTTCGCCGAATACTAAAATATAGTAATCTATATGTTTTTCTAATATAATTTTTGGGAAAAAACGGCAACAATAAACTAATTTCTAGTATTTTTTTAATTTTCAATATTTCGCCACTTACAAAAAAAAAACTAAGAAACTTTAATAGTTTATTGTTACCGTTATTCCCAAAAATTACATTAGAAAAACGTATTAACACGGCGAATATACTTTTTATAAATGATGTAATATATAATATATAGCACCTATAATGTACAACGGCAATATTTTAAAAATAAAATCAATAAATTGTAGGAATTATTTACTTAATACGGTAAGGATTATTATATAGCTACATCAAACCAACACAAAAAATATCTACCATAGATTTACATAAAATACTTGAAAAACACACCATTATTCATGGAATTGACCACATCAAAATTAATGGGAAATTTACGAAGAGCTATGTAATTGTATTTTACAATCGTGACTGTAATTTTACAAACGCATTGCACTTTTACAACACTATTGGAAAATCACATCAATATGGCTGGCGTATTTGTAACCTTCAATATTGATGTAATTTTTTTTTACTGTGTAGTTACACGACTCTATTACTTTCAGATTCCTGATGAAGCGAATGTTTCAAAGGTCACCGAAGGAGTTGGCACTCCACCAACCTTAGTTGTAACAGGTAATAATAATGTTATACATGTAAATCATCAAGACTAATTTTGTGTTATGTATGTTATAGGAGCGAACACATGCTATGTATTATACGACAAGGAAAAGTTTAACGAAGAATCGTGTGGAATCATTCAAAGATTTTTGTTATGTTTACTCTTTATTTTATATTTAATATTAAATACCCGCAAAATGAGTCTTTAAGTTTTAAAACAATGCAAAGGTACTTTTTAAAAATACATCCGGAATCGGGTTCAAAATGTACTAAAAACGTAACAGCCAAGAGAAGAGTTTTAACCCTCCAGCCGCGGGTGACGCGATTTCCCCGTTCAACATACCGCGTTTTCCTGCAAATTGAAAATTCGCCCGCGGCAGGAGGGTTAAATTTTCTAACAAAGCTTATAAACATATAGCTTTTTATAACATTACTATAATAATAATATAGAGGTAGGATAATATTTTTGGTTTAAAATTTTATGTTTTCTCTTTATAACATTACTACAATAATAGTATATAGGTAGAATAATATTTTTGGTTTATAATATTATATTTTATTTTAATAAATATTTGAATATACGTCTTTTATTTATTGCTATGCAATTTATAATTTTACAATTAAATATGTTTATTATTATGTTTACATTATTTATTAAATATGTTTACATTAGTAAATCGACAGTAAACTATTACATAAATTACTACGGAATGTTACGTTTTAATTGGAATATTACTGCAAACTTATGGTAATAAAAATAAGTACTTTCAATGTAATAATACATTTCATTATGTAAAGTTACAGAAAATATGTAGGAAATATTTTTACAATATACTAATGTAATTTTCCAATCGCTACGTAAAATTACACTTACAGTGGAAAATTACCATACATATTAGCGGTTACTCGTTTACCGCAATTTTTATGGTAATTTTTTTTACAGTGTATAGCGTATATTATCTAGTTGGATCAATGTCAACATACTGGCGAAGTAAATACGCGGAATCCTGGGTGTTTCCAGGTAGGCAAAGTACTCCGAAAACCAATTTTGGCACACACATCGGGGCATGTAGGAGCGGCTTTTCATACTCAATGTTCTATACTATAGTTATATTTGGTGTTGCCAACCGCCAATATAAAATATTAATTATCATAAACTTATTTAGAATTACAGTTATAATTATAGCAGTTAAACCTCCATATAAGTGAACATCTACTTGACCGTATATTTCAAAATAAAACCTAACAAATTTGCGACAATTTATTGCGTTTCTTTTCGTAATTGTATTCCCAAAAGTCGTGTGGCCACACTGCGACTTTGCACATGCGCAACTGGTAATCGTTCATGTCGTTTACCGGTATACGAGACCCATGTCTAGCCATTCTGCCATCTTGTTTTAGAACTGTTCAAGCAACGTGTGTTTTAGTTACGTGTTTATCAGAGTTTCTATTATTGAGTTTTTCGTATTTGCCGAGATAGAGATAGTCGCGTATTTGGCTCCCCATGTTAATTCTTACTCCATGGCTGCAGGCGTCAAATCGACCCATGTCACGGTCGGTTTTAATTCATTTATGATTATTGCGATCGTTTAAGATTTAAAAACGACACAGGCCCGCATGCACAGCATCTTGAAATTTTAGTGTTTAGCTTTGCTAACTTGTAACGAATGGGAACTTGTTCAATTGTTGAACGTATAATTTGGCAAATCGAATATTTACACTTTTAAAATGCACATAGCCTCTACAACCACATTTATTTGTTATAAATCCAATATTATTAAATAGACCTATGTCCAATATTAATAAACATACCACATATGTGTAGCTGGGGCAGCACATGATTTACTGGTATGATGTTCCAATTTTTATTTTTATGGTTATTCAAAGGTGAGGCAAGAGAATGTCTAAAAAGCACAAAAGCTATGCATTGCTCTCTTCGAGACAGAAACAACGACGGTTATCTACATTTCGTATTGCAAGAGACGTTGACACAGAATCGGAGAGCAGCACTGAAGAAATAGGGCCGAATGAGACTGTTCCAGTCCTGGCTACAACGTCGTCTGAAGAAACTGATGCTTCTGATAGTTCTGAGGTGGAAAATGATGCCAGACCAACAGATATGGAAGCTTAGCATGAGGAGTATGAAGAGCCTGAAGATCCTGAAGCTTTGCAGAGACAGATTTTAAAAAATGCATTCCTTGCTGCTGGGTTGAAACATACTCAAGGGAACATAATACTGAACGCTTTACGAGGGGCTCCTTTTCATCTGATATTATTACCGACACAAGGACACAAGGAAAACTATTAATATCGACTTCTCCACTGATGGTGCTAAAGTTGATCAGGGAATGAACCAATTTTGGCTCCATAAATACAGGATTTTGAATATACGAGACAAGACACCCATTATAGCAGGCATATACAAGGGTATGCACAAGCCAACATATCCATTTGATTTCTACGAAAAGATGGTGGCAGAGATTACTGACATTCGCCGGGAAGGTGGTGTTCGTATAAACAATCTACTATAGCCGTTAAAATTTCGTTGTTTTATTGCTGATGGTCCAGCAAGAGCGTTTGCTTCGAATAATTATGGTCACAATTCAACAAATGCATGTTCTAAGTGCAGGGTGGAGGGATATCGTGTTGGTGGAACAATGGTTTTCCAAGGTACCGGCCATGCGGCAAGATCAAATAAGGAATATCAGAATGCTACTGATGAAGACCATCATAAAGGTAGAAATCCTTTATCTAGTGTTATTGGATTAGTGACGCAAGTGCCATTTGAGATTATGCACTCTGTTTACTTGGGCAATGTGAAAAAAGTCTTCGCAGTGAAAATAAACGGAAAATTTGGTCGCAAAAGATTAAATGGGAGAAAGCTAGATATCATCAATTCAAGAATGGAACAGATTTCATGCTACTGTCCTTCGGAATTTAATCGCCGGCCACGGAAAATTTCTATGTATATTCACTTCAAAGCAACTGAATTCCGGCAGCTATTGCTTTACATCTCTCCGGCTATTGTGCAGAATATTTTCGAAGAAGAATATTATAATCAATTCATGATGCTTCACTGCGCCATGTGCTACTCACTTCCGAAGAGACACCAAGGAGAATGTATACATTTTGCCAAGAAATTTTGGAGGGTTATGTTGCACTGTGTGAACCCCTTTATGGAGAGCAGTTTCTCTCCTACAATGTCCATGCACTATTACACTTGGTAGCTGACGTTGAAGAACTTGGTTCTGCTGAAAATTTCAGTGCTTTTTCATACGAAAACAACATGCCAGCACTTCGTAAATTAATTAGCTTTTCATACTCAATGTTCTATACTATAGTTATATTTGGTGTTGCCAACCGCCAATATAAAATATTAATTATCATAAACTTATTAAGAATTACAGTTATAATTATAGCAGTTAAACCTCCATATAAATGAACATCTACTTGACCGTATATTTCAAAATAAAACCTAACAAATTTGCGACAATTTATTGCGTTTCTTTTCGTAATTGTATTCCCAAAAGTCGTGTGGCCACACTGCGACTTTGCACATGCGCAACTGGTAATCGTTCATGCCGTTTACCGGTATACGAGACCCATGTCTAGCCATTCTGCCATCTTGTTTTAGAACTGTTCAAGCAACGTGTGTTTTAGTTATATATTATAGATGAGATCAAGTCCGCTACACTGCCCCCTCCTTAAAGTCGTTTCGTCCCGAAATGAACGGTGGGGTCCGTGCGACGAAACCAACAGGATGACTTCGAAGGATCTCTCGCCAGTACACGGTTGTAGACCTCTAACGGCAGCATCCCGATTATCTCCAACGTACGGGGCTAGACGGTTGAAGTGGACTACTCTTGGCTTCTCTCTTGATGATTCCTGGATCCGATAAATGACGTCATTAATTTGGTTCAGGATGGTATATGGACCCTCCCAAGAATTTTGTAATTTTAATGAAAGACCACGTCGTCTCCTTGGGTTATACAACCAAACCAGGTCCCCTACCTTGTATCCACCATCGCTAGCTTTGATGTCGTACGTCTGCTTCATCTTGTCACTGGCATTCTGTATGTTCAGACGTACTCGTTCGTGGATATCGTTCATTCTTTGCCGTAATTTGCTAACATAATCTTCTCCAGCGATATCAACTCCTGGCGGGCATCCAAACATGAGGTCACAGGGTAGGCGCATCTCGCGACCCATAACGATGCTAGACGGAGTCTGTCCTGTTGATTCATGGACTGCAGATTGATAGGCCATCAAGAACAAGTGCAAAAATGTATCCCAGTCCCGTTGACGGTCAGAGACTACCTTTGCCAATTGTCTATTAATTGTTCTATTCATCCGCTCTACCATTCCGTCAGATTGAGGATGGAGTGCAGTTGTCCTTGTCTTCTTGATGTTCAAAATCGTACAGGTGTTCTGGAATAGGATTGACTCAAAGTTTCTACCTTGGTCCGAATGCAACTCCATTGGCACACCAAATCTGCAGATCCAGTCTTTCACCAGAGCATCAGCTACGGTTGCGGCTTCCTGATTCGGTAACGCATATGCTTCCGCCCATTTGCTGAAATAATCCATTACCACGATGATGTATTTGTTTCCATCATCAGTTTCAGGAAATGGGCCGGCGACATCAATTGCAATTCTTTCAAATGGACTGCCGACGTTGTATTGTTTCATTGGCGCCTTTCCACGGTTCTGCGGTCCGTTGCTCGCCGCGCAGACGACGCATCTTCTACACCAATCCTTCACGTCTTCTTTACAGTTTACCCAGTAAAATCGGTTTCTCAGCTTCTTAAGGGTTTTCGTAACTCCAAGATGACCTCCGGAGCTCCCACTGTGGATCTCTCTTAGCAGTTCCGGCACTCTACATCGAGGTACTATGATCTGTGTCCTTATGTCTCTACCATCAGAGGCTTCGATTTGTCGCTGTAGAAGTCCATGTTTTAGTACCAGAGAAACCCACTGAGCCCAGTATGTTTTCACATCGGGTGAATGTCTGGCAACTTCACCCCAAGTAGGTCTGCGATGTCCTTTCTTCCAATCCATTATGAGCTTCAAGACTGCATCATTTTTTTGATCTGTCTTGACCTGTTCAGAATGCCAGTGGTCGTTGAAGACGGTTGTTTTGTGTACTTGAGCGTCCTTTGTCTCTGTACGTTGGCAATGTCTGCAGTCCTCAGGACACGGTCTCCTCGACAACGCATCAGCATTGCGGTGAACAATGCCTGCTCGATGTTCAATATCGAAGTCGAACTCTTGAAGTCTCTCAATCCATCTTGCGACTTGTCCCTCAGGATTCTTGAATTGCAGCAGCCATTTTAAAGCCGCATGGTCGGTCCTTAGTAGAAATTTTCTACCATAAAGGTACTTGTAGAAGTGTTCGATAGATTTCACCACTGCTAACAGTTCTCTCCTGGTCACGCAGTAGTTCCGTTCAGACTTCGATAGAGTCTTGCTAAAATACGCAATCAGTTTTTCTTGGCCATCTTGAATTTGAGACAAGACTGCTCCTAGGCTTACATTGCTTGCATCTGTGTCCAATATAAATTTCCCATTTGGCAGCGGAAAACTCAGGATTGGCGCGCTGGTTAATAGACGCTTCAGATGCTCGAATGCATTTTGACAATCCTCCTCCCACTGATATCGGCGGTCTGCTTCCGTTAGTTTTGTCAAGGGCTTGGCGATGTTGGCGAATCCTGGCACATATCGACGAAAGTACGTGCACAAACCGAGAAAGCTTCGTAGCTCGTGCTTATTCCTAGGTACTGGCCACTCTTGCACGGCTTTTATCTTCTCCGTATCTACTGCGACACCTTGACTGGAAACAATGTGTCCCAGGTACTGTACCTCCTTCTGGAACAGGTGGCACTTCTTCAGATTCAATTTTAGTACAGATCTTCTTAGTCTCTGAAACACTTCTTCCAAATTCTTAATGTGATCCTCGAATGACTTTCCTACCACTATGATGTCATCGAGGTACACCAAACACGTTTTCCAGGACAAACCTCTTAAAACTGTTTCCATCAGTCGTTCAAATGTCGCTGGAGCATTGCATAGACCGAACGGCATGACCTTGAATTGCCACAGT
This sequence comes from Melinopterus prodromus, assembly GCA_964023965.1. Classification (NCBI taxonomy): domain Eukaryota; kingdom Metazoa; phylum Arthropoda; class Insecta; order Coleoptera; family Scarabaeidae; genus Melinopterus; species Melinopterus prodromus. The sequence goes on from OZ030395.1 coordinate 29,787,739, forward strand.
CCCGTACCCAGAGAGAACGCTGTCTTCTCACGGTCCTCGGATGCCATCTCCACCTGCCAATACCCGCTCTTTAAGTCCAATGTGGAGAAGATCTTAGACCCAGCCAGGGTATCCAATGAGTCATCAATTCTAGGTAAAGGAAAGCTGTCTTTCTTTGTCACATTGTTCAGACGACGGCAGTCCACACAGAATCGAGTCGAGCCATCCTTTTTCTTAACTAGAACGACTGGGGATGTCCATGGGCTGTTGGAAGGCTCAATCACCCCATCTTTTTCCATTTCTTGGATGATTCTCTCGGCTTCTTCTTTTTTTTAAGTGGTAATCTTCTTGCCGTCTGACGAAAGGGCCGTGCATTCTCAGTATTAATCTTATGCTGAACAACGTTGGTTCTCCCTTTCTCTCCTGTGTCAAAAACGTCCTGATACCTCTCGATTAGACTGCTTTACATCATGCGTTGGTCCACTTTAAATCCAACAGATGATCTTGTCACCAGATCCAGTAGTTTCTCCGGAATTTGCTGGGTAGGCTTGTGCACTGTCTTCACATTCCTAACGATGGAGGAGATAGATGTGCAGTAACCCAACATAGTTCCCTTTTTCAGAGTCAATGAGTAATCATTCGTGTTCATTACCCTAACAGGTATCGTACAGCCGGTTTGCACCAGAGACTTTCCCACCGCTATTCCTCTGCCGATGTCACTATCATGAGCCCTGGGTTCAAACATCATGACCCTTCCATCGTCAGCTGTCGCATCCAAACAGCCATCCAATATAACTTCACCTCGCTTTGGCAATGGAGTATCTACCGCGAGAAGTACACGAAGAGTTTCGTCTTTTCCTTTCTGCAAGATCACTTCTTCTCCATTAATTTTTAATACTCCGCGTTTGAAGTTCAGTTCGAATCCCTTGGAATTCATGATGTCCATTCCAAGTATTACTTCATCTTCGATGTCAGCAATCAGTGCAAGATGTTGGATCAATGTATTGCCGATGACAATTTCAATTTTTACTTCCCCGCAAATCGTTGCACTTCTCCGGTCGCAGTGCGCAGCGTCCATTTCGAAGGGTTGATCTTAATCGACTTTTGTACGATGTTGGGCCTAATAATCGTTTTGGTCGCACCTGTATCCAACAGCAAGGTCCGAGGTTTTCCATCAACCAATCCATTTATAAACACGCTGTTAGATTTATGTTGTAACGAAGCAATTTGAGCGGCTTCTTCTGGAGCATGTTGGTTGCAGGTCGACTTTTGCCCATTTTTGTCGACCCGCTTTAGTTTTCCGAGGTCGGCGATTTTAACATCCCATTATTTTGTCTACAGCGGCTGCGCACGTGACCTAATTTGCCACAATTCCAACATCGTATCTCCTTCTTCTTGGACTCCAAAACCTCTTCCATAACGCGCCGAATCCTATCTTCTTCGTCCTCCTCTTCTAATTTCCTAATACTGCTTTGGCTTTTCCTTCCGTACTTGACTGCTTCTATCTCCAGAGTATGGGCTAGTGCATCAGCCAGAGTTCTTGGACGAGCAAGTAAGACTCTCTCCTTTGTATCTCTGTCATGCAGACCATCCAGGAAATGATCTATGGTAATTTGCTCAAGCATTTCCGCATTCTTGTCAAAATAGGCCAACCGGGCCAATCGAAATATATCCGCTTCAAATTCCTGCAACGATTCGTTTGGCTTCTGGCGGCGATTCCTCAACTGGGAGCGGTAAACGTGCTGCAGATGTGTCTGACCATATCTCATTTCCAAATGTTTAATTAAAGCGTCTAGATCATTTAGTTCTTCAGGAGATAATTTCTCTAAGACTTCAGCAGCATCTCCACGCAAAGAAAGAGTCAACGAAGTGGCTTTCTCACCAAGGGACCAGCCATTTGATTTTGCCGCTGCTTCGAATTGTCGAAGAAAGGTGCTCCATGATGACTTTCCATCAAACTGGGGTGGTTTCAGGCGCACTCCCGAGGCATGGGTTGATGGGCCGTGATTACTTTTTTCACTCTGATTTCCTGAAGTTGCAACTTTGTCTTCTATCTCCTTAATTTTCTTCCGCATATTTTCCTTCACGACTTCTAATTCAACTGTCACCTCTGTTAACTTCCTTTCAAGTTCACTAGAATTTCTTTGAAACTTTTGTTCCAATTCACTACAGTGTTCAAGAATTCTTTTTTCGATGTTACTCGAATTCTCAAAGAACTTCTTTTCGAGACTACTACAATTTTCTACCATTACCTTTTCTAGATTTTCGAACCTGCTAGACGTTTCAACCAACAGTGCATTGATATCGCACTCTCCATCGAACAGGAATGTATCTGGATCTTTTCCTTCCGCTTTCAACGCTTCTTGAAGCCTTTCCTGCAATGCTGATTTCCGTCCAGAATAATCGCATTCTCTCTCCTCTAATTCCATCTTTAATTCTGATACTTTCAGATCCTTCAACAACTTTTTGGAAGCCATTTTTTAATTATTCAATTATTCACACCCCACACCTGACACCAGTTGTAATATTCTTGGGTTCGAGAGGTGTGAATAATACACGGAACTTCGAGTATTTTATTAGAACGAACGACTTCAATGTCGCACGAGAAAACTGACAATATCAACTCCACAAACACCAGTAAAATAACTATGGTAATATATATATATAGAAGCATTATAGATGAGATCAAGTCCGCTACAATATCTTGAGACACTCAAACATAAATAAAGGATTTGTTCTACATTACCAAATAAGTTTCAGAGAGGTGGGTAATACTATATATTTAATGCAATATATTATTATTTGATTATATATTATTTGAGGTTGCATAATCCGCCTTTCTGAAACGCAGCCAAACCATAACAATAAGAGAAAGTTGGGTTATCAAACTATATATTATTTAGACAACAACTAATCGACAACAATTGAAGAGGTGATATGTAAAAGGGTTAACAGTGCTGCTTTTCTTTGTGCCCAAAATAGCTCAACTAGGATGTTCACTTTATCCCCTTTGCTTTTCAACTCTTTAATTTATAAACATGTAATATCTTACACACTCAAACAAAATAAAAGATTTATTCTACATTATCATAAAAGTTTCAGAAACTTAAAGTTTAAAGACAATTGAAGAGGTGAAATCTAAAAGGGTTAAGAGTGCAAGTAAAAATTTTAAAAACTAACTGCCGACTAATGTATGCGATTGTTACGTAAGAGTAATAAATTAAAGTTATTTTTGTGTTCGATTAAAAATTGCATACAAATGTAAAGTTAACAACCCGAATTCCTCAATGATTGCTGTGTCTAGTATGGATACCAAGCGCCGAGTTTGCATAAAAGGCAAGTGAACAACCTCGACGTTTGGTAACCTAATTAACGGCAATGACGTATTTGGACAATTGATATAAATACAGTAAAGCGGCGTATCGAAAAGGATGGTTATTAGTCTATATTTACGAGCGAAACACCCGACACCTGTACGAGAAGGCAGCGACCTGCCTTCTCAGCTGTTTTCTTAGCCTGTTGTGTCGACAATTATACAGTATGTAAAACCAGTGTGAGTTTTATTGTGAGTTTTATTGTGAGTTTTATTGTGAGTTTTCTAAGGATATTTTTTTGTATTGTTGATTTGTATGGTAGTTAAATAAACCTATAAGTGGTGCGTTCTTTTCTATCCTGTCCCGTGGCTGTTCAATTTTGTGTCTCTCTCTTTTCATTGCTCTGGGTCGAGCAATTGTTTGCCAGGAGGGTTGTGACGAAAGTATAGTACATTACATTATATAATTTAGGGCAGGTCATTTAACCCGTCCGTCCGGCAGACAATTGCTTAGTCAGAAATGCAGGCGTCAGGCTTTTTGATATAGAACAAAGGAAATTCCTTGTGGCACGAGTACAAAGCGTGCACATTAACATTTACTTATATCAAAAAGCCGTGTGCAACCAAAAATCCAAACTCAGGATTTTTGGGGGCCTAAAGCAGGTCATGACGTCTTGCCGAATTCATATAAAAGCCACGGCATGGGATGGGTAGGGGATCAATCAGTAATTTGCAGCACCTGAGTATAGTATACTCTCAACGATCGTGTTTCACGGTCGCCAGTCAGCTGTGAGATTGGAATTCCGTGTGATCAGCAATACACGACCTATGTAGACAACACTGCGTCTTTTATTTACATCTCCATCCTGACCTAGAGCCGTCCCCCATTAAGAGCTACGTAACAATACATTTTATTTGCAATATTTAAATTTTGTTAATTTTATTAATTAAAGTTACGACGCGTTTGATTGATCCACGGGAGGAACTCTTTGTGCCGATATCGGGATAAATGTTTAAAAAGTAGCACTGTAAAGTTTCCATAGTCAGACTTAATTGCTTATTGTACTTAATGTTGAGGATGTAGTGGATCCCGAAGACCACTGATATTGCTTCCAGGAAATTGCTGCAGCTGGTAACTTCTTTCTTTTCAAAGTAAATCTTATATAATTTATTACCTCCATGTTGATCTAAGAAGAAAGAAGTAAGTTACTTATTATAACTATATAAATACACACTATGTTCACAATTTTAAAATAAAAACTGAAATTACTAACTAATCAATGTCATTATTAAACAGAATAGAAAACATTACTTATCCAAAAATATGTTTATACCTCACCTACTTCAACGGCACAAGGTGTAAGCGTTTGTAATTCATTTGAGATGTTGTCCATGTCATCTTTCTAAAAACCAGTACATTTTATTAGACTTGTAAAAAGTATATTTTTAATTTCGTTGTTTACCTCCACTCTTATCCACAAGTTTCTAACATTCTCTTTAAAATGTTTTGCAATAACCAATAAGGCACTCTTTTCCTTGTAGTCTTCGCTTTCCTTGCTAATTTCTTCGACAGCAAGCTTCTTCAGAACGCCAAATTGAATAATTTTCTCACTCTTCTGTGTCCAGTTATCCTTTAGTGCCGTTAAGTCTTTATTGGTTAATTACTTAAAGTGCCAATATATAACCTCATTATTAAATAATATTGGGTGAGTTTCGATTATGTCTATCACACTGGGAGGTTTATCTATATTATTTAAGAATGGCCTGTGTTCGAGATAGGTCTCCTCTAATAATTCGAACAAACTTTCCAACATCTCGTTCTCAGATCTAGCAAAATCGTTTAACATTTTTACGGCATTGTTGCAATTTTCTCGATTTTCTCGGCACGTGGGAGCCCATGACGAGTACCCAGCCATGGCGTTTACTTTGCTTCTGGAATACTGTTTTGGCAGTACAGGCTCGGACGATAGTCTTTTGTGTTGGCGTCTCAAATATGTTGCCCTTTCACATAGTTTATAAAATAGTGAGAAGTAGCCTTCACCTATGATATTACCATCGTTGTCTACGTTCGTGAACATTTTTGGAAAGCATAGAGTGAGTTTCTGGGCTATACCCCGTAAAACCTTCACCGGTACTAAATCTTTTATTTCTCGAAGAGAATCTATAATTAGATGAACAATTAATGTAATAGCTGTTTTATCCTTTTCCCCGTTCTCGCATTTTCGTATTATAGATTCTGGAAATCTATCATACGGTATATTATATTTAAGCCATGAAGATGCGTCGGATTCACATAATTCGGAGGAGGAACCTGTCTTCTGACTGACTGCTAATTCCCGATGAACAAGTTACTGTAGAACATAATGACCCATTCTCCCAATGTTCGCCGTCAGCTAATAACATTAACAGATCTGTTTTAAAATGGAGTAATGAATCGTCAGCCATAATTTCGGCGCCATCCGCAGCCAAAACAATACTTTTTCCATTCATCAAAAACAAACCAGATCCTAAGAAACAATAATAATAATACTAATAATACTATAGCAAAAAGTACATTCCTTATGGTATCTTTACCTTTTAATAAGAGTGACTGTAGTAAAGTGTCTGCGTCGGGTGGAATTGAAACAATCATTTTTCGGTTTCTTTGGAGATTTGTTAACTTAAATATATGAGCACTGAAAAATAGAAAGCGCAGAAATACTTCATAGATATCAACATAAATATTTACAATTTAAAACAATAATATAAAAAATAATGGTAAGATTATTTGTAATTACTAAAATACTATTTGAATTAAATCATTGAATATGACTTGGTGGAAATACTCACATAATTAAACATGTCTATTTAATCATGTGTTACATTACAATGGCAAATGGTGTTTCTAATCTTGAGTTTTTGTAAGACTATTTTTTACTGTGTGTTCTCGGATAAAAAGAATGATTTTTTAATCAGTTATGAGAAGGAACGCTTTTAATAAAAACACTCAATAAATTCAAGATCAGAAACTAACAAAGGTAAAATAAAAGAACCTACAATATCTATTTCCAAATATTCAGAACAAAATAACTTAATAAAAAATAGCAGTCATGTTCGGACTTCTTCAAAAATTGCAGATTTTAAACCATATACCATGACGCCATCTTTCATTTTTTGCAGAAGTGGTTCTGGGTTAAGTAGCTTGTTTGAATTGATAGCAATAGACTTTGTGCCAGTTTCCTTTATTTCATGATATAAGCCGGTTTCAATATTATGTAAAATGACTATTTGCGTTCTCTTGAAAAGACTTTCATCTAAAGAGTAGCTAACTAATATACGAGATATTTTGCACACTAATAACGCACCATATATAATATCTACGTCGTAACATACAAACATGCCTTTTTTGTACAATACCCCTTTATATGTTACAATATCAGCCACATGCAAGTTATTATGGTCTGTATTACCAAAACAGACGTAAGAAGTTTCATTTTCGTCCCATATTAATAATTCTGCATTATTACATACAATATTTTCTGTATATAAAATCTGATGAGCAAAAATTTTTGCTTGTAATAATTGATGTTTATTACTCAACGACCACAATACATTTTTAAAGTTTTTTGAATGACGAAGAACATTCTTGAAGTACTGATGTTTAGCTTCGAAACGTAAAGTCAATAAGTGTCGTAAAGGTCCAAATTGCGTAATCAAATTTGCGTAATGTGTCATAAAATAATGTTTTGGTTTCAGTCTGACATTTGGAAATACCTGCTGTCTTAATTCAAGGAACTCAATTATCAATTCTTTTAAATGTGCAACTTGAGCGAGTGAAATTTTAAATCCCAATATTATAAGGCAGACTTGTCTCAATAATACTATCATTTTCCATATATTATGTGTTGTATATGATGTCTTATCACACAGCAGTGTGTATTCGGTTGCCTATGGCTGGGCAGTTGAAGAGCCTGTTCAGGGTGATGGCCAGTGTAAAACCACATGTTGTATGCAGAAGACGCAAATAAATAATATACTAACTAGAAGAGTTGTTTAATTACAAACAATATATGACATGGCGCAGTCGGTAATTAGAAAGTGTTAGAAGAACTCTGGTGATGGTAAAATTCTTCGAATGGTCCTAGAAACGTGAAGAAGCGAATAAAAGAAGAGAAAAAGAAGATTCAACACGCGGTTGGTAAAGAACAAGACTCCAAAACTTAAAAAATGAGTAGCTTCAACACGCCTTCGCCCCTATTGCTAAATGGGAACCTGAAAGAAAATTGGAAAAAATTCATAAGAAATTTCAACGTATACATGACGGCATCTGCACTAGAAAAAGAGAAAAGTGAAAGGCAAGTAGCCATATTGTTAAATTTTGTCGGCGAGGAAGCCATGGATGTTTTTAACACATTTGTTTTCGAAAATACCGAAGATTCTAAGGACATTAAGAAGGTAATTGCGGCGTTCGAAGATTACTGCTTCCCTAAGAAAAACATTTTGTACGCAAGATTTCTGTTCTACGAAAGAAAACAGGCCGAAGGAGAAAATTTTGACTCATTTCTCACCGATGTCAAAACATTGCTGAAGGATTGCGAGTTCACGAATTCAGATGAGTTGCTAAGAGACAAGATTGTACTACATACCACGGACAAGGACGTCCAGGACCGGCTTATCAAGCAAGGGACCGTTGAAATGAAAGAAGCAATCGAGGCATTTCGACTGTCGGAAATAAGAAGAATTCAAACCAAAGAAATTCACGCAAAACAGGTGAACGTTGTTGACACTGCTGCGAAAAAAGGAAGACAAGAAGACGGCGGCCAGTTTTCAAATTTTAATTATTCAAATCGCGGTAATGTAAACAAATTTTCTAATAATTTTTCTAAATTTAATAGATCAATTCCGATGCCAAGTCAACCTCAACAATATCAAAACCGTATCCGCAAATGTAATCGCTGTGGGGGAGGCCATAATGACAGCTTGGTGTGTCCAGCTCAAGGCAGGCAATGTTATAGATGTGGTAAGAATAATCATTTTTCAAATATGTGCAGGAATTCAAATTTTAGACTAAGATCTAATGAAATTGAAATTGTTAATGAAAGTAATGAATCACCCGACGAGTATTTTTGCGATAAAGTAGAATCAAAATCTGTGGATGTTGTAAGATGGACACAACAGCTTAATATTGAAAATGTACCTGTAAATTTTAAATTAGATTCTGGGTCTGATGTAAACATAATTCCAAATAAAGTATTTGATAATATTAGGCGTATTAACGATTGCGATTATGAAATGACTCAACATAAATTAGACTTAGAGGGATATGGTGGTACCAAAATTGATTATGAAGGTGTAGTAGAACTAACAATTCAGTACAATGAGAATTATTTTCTGGAGAAATTTGTAATTGCTGAGGGTGGTTCCATATTAGGTTTGGAAACGTGTGTTAAGTTGGGTTTAATTAGGAAAGGTAATGTGAGTACTATAAAAAATAATTCTAGATCAAAAATTATTGAGGAATATCACGATGTATTTACTGGTATTGGTTGTTTTAAAGATGATTATCAAATTCATTTAAAAAAGGATTATGCACCAGTATCCAAAGCTCCACATAGAATTCCCATTAAACTTCAAACAAGAGTTGAACAAGAATTAAAAAATTTATGTGTTAGAAAAATTATATCAAAAGTAGAAACCCCAACAGAATGGGTGAATCGGTTAGTGATTGTGGAAAAACAAAATGGTACATTAAGATTTTGTTTAGATCCTAAAGACCTTAATGAGGCAATTCAAAAGGAATACTTTACCATTCCAACTCTAACTGATTTGACATCTAGATTGAAAAACGCCAAATATTTCTCGGTATTAGATTTGAAAGATGGTTTTTGGCATATAAAACTGAATAAACAAAGTTCAAAATACTGTACTTTTGGCACAATGTTTGGTGCTTATTGTTTTAATAGATTACCCTTCGGGCTAAATATATCAGCGGAAGTTTTTCAAAGGTACAATAGTAACGCGTTTGGTGGAATTGAGAATGTTTTTGTTTATATCGATGACATTTTGATTTTTGGAAATACAGTCGAAGAACATGAAAAAACACTTAAAAAAGTTTTAGATAGGGCACGAGCGTTAAATATTAAATTCAATAGCAATAAATTTCAATATCAGCTTGAAGAAGTAAAATATTTGGGGCATATTTTTAGGGCAGGAACAATTCAACCTGATCCTAATCAAATAAAAGCTATTAGTAGTTATGATATACCAAAAAATAGAATTGAGCTTCAACGATTCCTGGGAATGGTGAATTATTTGCGGAATTTCATTCCAAATTTGTCAGAACTCAATGCACCTCTTAGAGATTTGTTGAAAAAAGATACAGAGTTTATATGGAATAACAGTCATACAAGATGTGTTATGTTATTGAAAAAGTTAATTACAAGTCAGCCCATATTGCAAACATTTGATGAGACTAAAGACATTACAATTCAAACAGACAGTAGTAAACATGGAATTGGTTGTGTGTTAATGCAAAACAATAAACCTGTCAGTTTTGCTTCCAAAAGTCTTACTAATGCTGAATTAAATTATGGTCAGATAGAAAAAGAATTTATGGCTATATTGTTTTCTTGTAAAAAATTTCACCAGTACATTTACGGCAGAACAGCATATGTTCAGACAGATCACATGCCTCTTGTAAACATAATGAAAAAAGAGATACATAAAATTCAATCAACCAGATTACAGAGAATTCGATTAAAATTATTAAAGTATAATGTCAATGTTTATTATAGGCCTGGAAATAAATTACATATTGCAGATGCTATAAGCAGAGCGTGTACCACAGTAGATGCAGAGGTAGACTCATCATTGAATGAAGTAGTTCACTCTATAAACATGAGTGAGAACAAAAAGTCGGAATTTCAAACAGAAACTGAAAATGATGCAATCTTGAATAAAATAAGTTTTTTCTTTAAAAATGGGTGGCCTAAATCTGCATCTAAAGTTGAAGAACAGTTAAAATTTTATTTTACTAATAGAGAAAAAATATGTGTTGAAAACGGTTTGTGTTATTTTGATCACAGAATAATTGTCCCAAATTCATTACGTATGAAAGTATTAAACATGTTGCATGAATCACATTTTGGCATTGTGAAAACCAAGGCTCGAGGTAAACAGTTGTTTTTTTGGCCAAACATGGATAGAGAGATAGAAGATTTTGTAAAAAAATGTTTAATATGCGAAAAGTATCAGCCAAGCAAAACAAAAGCACCTATGATAAGTCATGATATTCCCAATCTACCTTTCTGTAAGGTGGGATGTGATGTATTGGAATTTGCTGGTCAATCCTATTTGGTTCTGATAGATTATTATTCTAAATGGGTAGAATTAGTAAAACTTAAATCTAAGAATGCACCAGAAATCATAATTGTATTAAAGAAAATATTCTCTATTCATGGCATACCAAGGTGTTTTGTTGCTGATAATATGCCTTTCAATTCCTACACATTTCGTGATTTTGCAAGACAGTGGCATTTTAGCTTAATTACATCTAGTCCACATTATCCAAAAAGTAATGGTTTAGCTGAAAGAGCTGTTGGCATTTGTAAAAACATTTTAAGGAAAAGTAAAGAAGGTAATATAGATAGAGATTTGATGCTTTTGGAATATAGAAATACACCAGTGTTAGGTACTAATTATTCACCATCTCAGTTATTGTTAAGTAGAAGAACCAGAACAAAATTAGAAATCAGTGACCATCTATTACAACCCAAAGTAGTTCAAGATTTTGATAGAGTGTTGAAAAATAAAACTAGTAAAAGTAAAGAGTATTATGATAAATCGTCAAAAAATATCAATTGTAATTTTGAGAAGGGTGATAATGTAGTTTATCAGAAAGATAAAATTTGGAAACCTGCTATTATTGTGAATGAGCATGATTCTCCAAGATCTTTTATTGTTCGTGATGAAAATAATAGATTGAAACGAAGAAATACGATACACATAAGAAAGTCACTAAATAAACCATATGTAAGAGATAAAAATGTTGATATACTGTTGCCTGCTCAGAGAAATAACTATTGGGCTAGATATGATCCCAAACTGGTTAATGATGAAAATTTACCATCCATTATCCACCATGATACCAATAATGAAAATTATGAAGGGACATATATTACTAAGTCAGGAAGAGTGTCAAAGCCTCCCACCAGATTATGTTACTAACTTAGTATAAGAGTTTATAATTGTATTGTATGAGATTTGTTATAAGAATTTGTAGTTGTATATATGAATTTAATTTCAAAATGTGCTACTAATTTATCGTACGAATTTATATTGTATTTGTTTTATTATGGATTTATTATTATTATTTTCTTAGTTTGGTTATACTTGGTATTGTAATTGATAGAGGTTTTTCTTGGGTAGAATATTGATTATATCAGATATATGTTTATTGGTATGTAAAGAATTAAAGTTTTGTTAAAAAGGGAGATGTTGTATATGATGTCTTATCACACAGCAGTGTGTATTCGGTTGCCTATGGCTGGGCAGTTGAAGAGCCTGTTCAGGGTGATGGCCAGTGTAAAACCACATGTTGTATGCAGAAGACGCAAATAAATAATATACTAACTAGAAGAGTTGTTTAATTACAAACAATATATGACAGATAATAATAATAAGATAATAAGATAATAATTATTATAATATATATATAATTAATATATATATAATATATATATATATAATAAATATATATATAATTATATATATAATATATAATTATTATAATAATAAGATAATAATTTTTCGTTCATTGGCATTATGAACGGAATAATTATGATTGTCATCATATTCTGACAAGCACTTCCTGATAATTTTTCGGAATTTTTTGGTAGAGAAGGTATATGTATTTTGCTCTCATTGTCAAATCGAATGCTTTGCAATTTATCCAAAACATTTTCAACAACAGCCACCAAAGTCACATCATTAACACCGTCTACCCTAGCTGCCGTGCGCCCAATAAATTCATTTCATTAAATTTTCAAGGAAACCTTTCATATAAATTAAAAACCATTCTACATAAGTATAACATACAAACTTCCTTTAAAAGTAACGCTAAGGTAGGCAACCTAATTGTCAATCATAAATCTAAAATGGATCCCCTGTCACGTAGTGGTGTTTATAGTATAAAATGTTCTGAATGTGATAATATCTACATAGGCCAAACAGGTAGAAACATATCCACTCGCTTTAAAGAACACCTAAAAGATTGCAACTCTTGTGTATTCAAACATATCCTGGAAACGAATCATAAGATAGAGATTGACAATCTTAGACTACTGCATAATGTCGGTAAGTCAAAGAAGCTAGATTTATACGAGGAGTGGGAGATACACAAACACTATGTAAGAGCACCAAATCTGCTAATGAACCAGATTGTAGAAGCAAACCAATATCGCATGTTCACCAGACTTTTGAAAACTCCCGCCATACAGAGTGCGCCACTACAGGTGAATCATTGACATACTTCACACTAAACCCTGCAACAACGCTTTCACCAAGTTTTTTACCTACACGAGGTGTGTGTTTTACGACTCGTTAATTAATTGTTCTCTTTGCCCTTTGTAATATTCAATTGTTGTACTGCCTGCGTTCTGCGGAGTTGTTTACAGTTTGCTACTGCTACAACCTAACCGGGACTCAACATAACCTATGACGTGTGATAAACCCTCATTGTATTTTTTGACGGTAAATACCAACTAGATTTTTAGATTTTTATTGTAGTGTTCGTTTAAGATATATGGTGATGTATTTTCTGTTTTTCCAGTATGGTCTGATGACGAGACGTTAGTCTCGAAACATGTAACCACAAATAAACAAGAATAAGAAACGTTGGAATTTTATTTGCTTGTCTTTACTATTCAACGCATTCCAATGACCATGGAGACCTTCATCCCACTAATTCAAAAATACTAACAAAAAAGATAAAAGCGCCCTTGCACTCCACGCTTTCTCCAGCGGCCACACAGTCGACTTTGACACGGCAAGGATTCTGAAAATGGAACCACATTACAATAAGAGACGCATTATGGAAATGATTTATATAAAAAGAACAGCTAATACAGTAAACTTAAGGACCGACACTGATAATTTAAGTGATATTTACTCTAATGTACTCGCAAAATTCCCGACCTAATTAACACCTGAAATATAGGCAACTGTTGTGACATGTGTAGATAAGAAGAACCGTTTTGGAACTTTTGGCTTGTTTCTGTTCGAAATTCGTATTGTAAGATGTCCGTCGTACCGACACACTCGTGTGAGGCGTAGTGGGTGTAGTTTTGTTTTTAATGTGTATTTTAATTTTGTCATACTTTTGACGTAAATATAAGTGCGGGTTTTGTTAATGTTGTAATAATTGTGTATTTTGTAGCTATGAATAAGGTTTAAAGAATAAACCGAAACGTCACCAAAAAAGTAAACTTGTTTTATTGTGGCAGCTCCCGATAGCCATTGAAAGAAACTGAATTGATAACTGTTAACATTAAAATTTTCATTATAGCCTCCGATTTGATGCCAGCCCAAATTATCTCCAACAACAGCTATAATTGTTCCTTTTAGAAGTCTTTCCATACCATTGTGATGTACAGTAATGCCTTCTGTCTCAAGAATTTTGAAATCTTTTAATATTATATTCATAATCTCAGAACATCCAACTAATTTCATATCTCTCTCATATACAAGACCTACTAAATAGATCTGATCTACTTGACAGCGTTGCCATGTTGGAATATTCCGAGGGTCATGTACATACCTATTATTTTATGTTTTTTTTGAGCGGATCCTAATGGATTGCAAATTTCAAATGCGTCCTGATAACAAATTATTTGCAATTCTTCAAGATTGTCGTTAAAGAATACATTATTTTTAAAGTAATTTCCATCTTTTAAATCTGCAAAGGTGTCTTTGCCGGTATTACCTGTTTCACGTGGACGAAAAAACTGTTTACAAAATTTATTATATTCAAATAAAGCTTTGAATGTTTGAAAATGGTTTACAATTTAGTTGTATGTTTAGTTGTATGTACATGTATGTTGTACAATTTAGAGTTGTTGCTGAGTTTAACACAACTTGGTTGCACTAATTTAAAATATTTATTATAATATTCATTTCTTGAATACTGAGACTTAAATAAACTCATATTTTCATTCAGACATTTCGGTAACAGTAGATTTTTAAAAGGAATTGTTTCAAATCTTTCCCCTGCTGTTCGAAGTTTTTCCAAAACTAATTGCGGTGTCAATTTGGCTACATTTACAATCCCTTCTATTACAATTTGTAAAGCATCTGCCGTCAAAAATGCTGTGTTGATAATGCAAGACACATAGAAGCAACAACAGTTTCAACTTGTCCGTTTAAGTCTTTAATTGAATACACACCTTCTTGTTCCAAACGCCCACTAAGTTCAATAGAAGGACCTTCATAAAATTCTTGTGCAACCGCTGAAATCGCTGTTGTACTTCGTTCGTTGATATTGAACACATCAGAATGAAACCTGAACAAATGTTGTTTTATACTATTTTTTGTCTTAAATATGACTGTACATTTGCAGTAATTTACAAACTGACAGAATATGTTCTTATCCTTATTTACATGCTCATAAATATGTCTTAGATAATTTACCTTATTACTACCCAAATAGTTACAATTGCTTCTGGAACATATAAGATGTATCCTTTGTGGCAAGGTTCTGAAACTACTTGCATGCTGTCTGTATATGTGTTGTTTAAGCCGCTTGTATGATGTAAAATGCTGACAGCAATTATTTCGTTCACTATGAAATACAAAACCACGAATCCCACTATGAATTTCCAAATGTTTTTCATAATTTAGCACGGTTTGAAACTCTAAAGTGCATAAATTGCAGCTCAAAGGCATGTTTGATGTAAAATATACACACTTACCTCATCGTATAAACTGGAAACACAATCACAATACAATGCACAATCGCTACAGTATTAGATCAGATCTATATACCTTAGCAATCAAATAACATCAATTTTGCTTGAGACGACAACGAACCATCAATAACGATACCGGCTACGACGCGAACGCGGACAACATCGTTCTGCGATCGCGCGTTCTCGTCTGTCTTCGCAATCATACGTGCGCAAAGCAGCAACTGCGCATAATAATTTACATTAATACTTCTGTACGAACGTGTTTTGTGTTGCGATTTTACATGTCAGATTGTAACAATACAGCCAACTTTGTAAAATGACTAAGCTATTACATAACAGATGTATTTTTACATTAGGTGTGATGTAATTCATCAGTTACATGAATAATACTGCATTTGTTTCCATGTATAGTAATGTAAAATTTCATTTATTTTTTACAGTGTATTGATTTTTGGACTAAACTTATAACTTTTAATAGAACAGTGTGTGACATTCCTACACATTGTTATACAAAATTATACGTTTATCGATGATCACTTTTACTGTACCTCCACAATAACTACTCCTTGCAACTTTTCCTTAAAATAGTTGGAAATGATTCCCACACTTTGCAGGAATTCACCCGGATATTGATTTGTTTGAGTTTTAAGTTTTTTGCCATATGTAAGCAGTTTTTGAATCTTGCTGTCGATGCTTTCTATGATTTCTGCTATGTCGATAACTGTGAGTTTTTTAAAATGCCATAAAATGCATTTCGTTTTTAGTAACACCGGCCAATGCAATTTGATATCATCAACACATGGACGGTTTGAATTAAAAAAAATGTCTCATTGAAGGGAAAACTTTTTCTAGTAACACCGGTAACCCCGCGTTACCTTCTTCAATGTTATTCACTAGTTGAATATCACTCGATATATCTGCATCAGGCATAGTGGGTTTCCAGTTGCTGCATCCAACATTAAGGTTTCGAAGTTTGGATGGCACTGCTAGTTGGGTGGGGCTGTCATTTTCCTTCCCAATCTTTCGTTTGAAAGGACGATTTAGGTAATTGTTTCTGTCGAGAAGTTTTCGGAATATCGAATGAGCACCATCTCCCATCACTATTCCGTCCTCATCGATGTCCTTAAACATTTCTGGGTATTTAGCAGTCATCTTTAGGGCAACTTTTTTAAATGATTTTGAGGAAATGGTGGCTTTCTGTTGCCGCATGTCGTTAACTATAATTCTCACAATTTCGGCAATAATGATAGTCTTCCTTTGGTTAGTTTCAGATCCTACTTGTAACATGTATGTTGGTATGCGTTCCCAAGGAACCTCATATTCTGTCCAAAAGTTTTCCAGGTTGGCATCTGTTGTAATGGAAACATCCGCAGTTCTAATATTCAAAGAGTCTTCTATTTCCGAGCAATGTGAATTCGAAACTGTTTCCGTTGATGCCACAGATAACGATGTTCCGGTGAAGGTCATATACTGTAATGGAGGCCAATATTCATTTTCTCCTAGAAGTTGTAATGTTTCGTTTGCAACATTTACGAGAATATCGTCCTCATCTATTTTTGTTCCATCACTCTCCAAAACCAATTGTTGTCCACTAATGCCAAGTTTTATTGAAGCTATTGTACTTATTGTACAGATCCTTTTCATCTTTGATGGAGACGAAGATATTTTTTGTCCTATCCGCGGTCCAAACTTTGAACATCATACTGGCATTACATTTACATGTACAAAATAGATAATTACTACATTAAATATAATATTATTAGACATATTATTACACTAGGAAGATCACACAAACTCTCTATTACATAAACAGGAAGAACACAAAATACACAAGAGTTGTATATCTGGTCAATAGTAAGCTTCCAAAAAGATGTCTCTTATAATTTAATGCTTATACAATAAAAAACATTAAGTCCATAATTTGGTCAAGAAAAGTCGAAAAATGATGACTCTGTTTTGGATGCTGTATTATGTTGACATTTTTTATCTAAAAAAATTATGGCTTTTCAATAATTAATTAAAAAAAGTGAAAAAATTAACAAATTATAGACATTATGCTTAACAAATCACATATGTTATCTTGTTTACAGACATTATCTTAATAATAACAAGTACATTTTATAAAAAAATAAAGAGAAAAAACGTTGAAAACATATGAAAAAACATTTTACATATTTTTAATTCTAACAAATTTTCTAAAAATGAGCTGTCCTGTTATTGCACCCCACACTTCTTCCTTTGCAGAAAAATGCATATGAACTACAAACTGTCGCAATACCTAACAATAAAAATTATACGAAAGACTAAAATATCTCCGCATAAGGCGCTGCCTTGAAATAAAATATATTTTCGGTTTCAACATAATTATATAGAGGTTCATTACAAATTATATCATTGTAATCAATACATACATACGATAAAATATTATTATCAACTGTATTTTCGAAGTATAAACCAATATCCTCATTAAGCCAAATTCCATGCTTTGTACCCACAAAATAAATTTTCTCCTAGTCTTTTCGAATTATAATATGTATGTTGTATACAACATAATAAAAATCCTGTATCAACTTGCTTGTAGCAAATGTACATTCCCGCATTATAATTTACATTTCTATAAATTGCGCTGTTTGCAATTAATTTTGGTCCAAATAGGAATTTATTTATTAAATGAGCTAGTTCCCCTGGATAGTTGTTTTCAATGAATAATTGCGCATTGTCGCTTATCGCCTTAGAATCGAAAAGATTGTCTTGAGTCGAATACAAAGCTTGAAGAAGCTGATGTTTCATTGTAAAGGAATGCAAAACGTTTTTAAAATTTGGGGAATGGCGAACGATGTTCTTGAAATACCGGTGCTTGCTCTCAAATCTGAGTGTCCACAAATGTCGTAATGGACCAAATTTCTTAATCAAATAAGGGTAATGTTGCATGTAGAGGTGTTTAGGTTTTAAGGGTGTGTTAGGAAACAGTCTTTGCCTGCAGTCAAGATATTAAAAAATTTCTTTTTGTAGTATTGCTATTTGAGAAATCGACAATTTTTGTCCTAATAAAATATTACATATTTTGCGTAACTTTATTATCATATTCCAAAATTCTTCTATTTCTGCGATATTTAATTCAATGAAAATAAAAGGGAGAATCTGTATTAATAATAAATTTTGTGTTGCTGACCCGCTTAATTTGTCACATTTCCCTAAAAGCGGCATGTTCACTTTTCCATCATTCTCAAATGAAATACCTTGTATTTTGTTATTTAAAAATTCAAATGAGCAAAACTTCTTCTTTACAATGTATTGTAGAACTAACATCATATCATAAGCAACGACTCCTTCAAAAATATCATGTGCAATGCATGGTGGCAAACCAGGGTTACATAAATGATAATAATGCAGTGAATTCATACATGAGTTATGCTTGAGTCCACGATATGCTTGCCCATAACTTAATGCTACATCCAAATCTTGTTTGTAACTTGCAACTGTTCTAAAAGGAAATTTAGTAATAGGAGAATTTTCGTCAAGTTCATTAGTATAACAGTACCGACAAAAATAGGAGGATGAATTAAAATTTTGAGTGAAACCACCAATTTGGTACTTCCTAAGTTATCTCCTATAATAGCAATAACAGATCCTTTTAAAACTGTATTATCATTTATTTGTATGCCTTCTGTTTCCAGTACTACTGAATCATTTATTACCTCTTGCAACATTTTTGAAAAACCTACATTTTGAAGGTGTTTTTCGTAGCACATGCCAACGAGTTGTATATGATCTGTTTTTGATCGGTTCCAGGGATATAAATTCATCAGATTCATATAAATGCCTATAATGTTATGCTTACTTTTGGATGATCCTAGTGGATTACAAATTTCGAATGCATCCTGAAATATAATCAATTTAATACTTTTGAATTGCCTTTAAAGAACGTATTGCTTTTATAGCATTCTCCATCAGTGATATCACTGTAAACTTCATCCAAATGTGCTTGTGGATTTAAAAACTGTTGGAGAACACTTGTATTTTTAAATAATTGTTTTAGTGTTTTTAGTATAGGTACATAATAAAACAATATATTTTTATATTCAAACTCCGGTGGTGTTCTTCGCATTTCTTGATTAGATTATTTGTTAGTTACGCGTTTCGCCCGCAAGGCATCATCAGACTAACACTGAAATTAGAACAAACCATTACTAAAACAAAAGTCTCACATGAGACATGCCAAAACTCACCGTCAAAGGGGAAAATCTTTCGCAACGGGTTATCTTAGGACGGGACAGCTGGGTGGTATGTTTTTTGACCCATAAATTTTATAAATCTGAGACCCAATGTTAAAGAAGGTAAAACTATCGCTAGGGGCAATCGCTGATAAGAAAACTGGGTCGTAAGTAGACCGCTCATACAAAATTCTCCACTGATAAAAAACACTTAACCTAGAAAACAACAATTTCACATGGTCAAAATATAAATATTACACAAAACACTATATATCTTACACAATGCTAAACAGCTGCAATAAAAACGTCGTGAACACAGAAAATCTCGACAGAATTACGACAAAAATACTACCAATTTTTAATAAACGACGAACTAGTTGCGTTGTGCGTGTCAATTTAGTTAAAAAATATACGTATGGAGTACAGGTCACATGACAGCATATAAATCATTATTGGAGAATAAAACGCCGTGAGTTATGCCACCCCTAATGCAGCGGTCGGTAATACAGATATCTAAGTCAAATTTGAAAATCTAAGTATTTATAATTTGGAAACACATTTAAATAGTGGCTCAAAACACATGTCTACCTGTTCATTTAGTAGATAATTTTGGTAAAATTATCCAATATTTAGATTGCAGTGTCAAAAATAAAGATGAAAGCAATTTAAAAGCTATACCTTTTAGGTTATTACTATTATTACATATAATATTTTCTGTAACTTCGGGATAGTTTAGTGGATTTGTATCCGTTTCAGCCAAGTTTGAAGAACTGCAATCTTCATTGGCGTCGTCATATATTCTATCTTTTTTCTGATGCAACATTTTGCTGGTTGATTCTGCAGGAAAATGATTCCTAAAGAAATGGCTTTTCATTTTATTTACATTGTTAAACTTGTTTGATACGTTGCTTATTTTACAAAACGGACACTCCATTGCTTTGCCGTGTTTAATCTTATACATGACACCGTATTACTTGTGCTGCATGTGATTGAAAGTCGCAATTTTGAATGGGGCACTCAAAGTTGAAGATATCACTTGGCGACGAAGATGATGTAATTTTAATTTTTCGATGACATCTCATGATGTGCATCTTAAAATTATTATACTTTCTAAATCGCATGCCACAAGACAGATATAAACAATTAAAAACCACGCCAACCACATTTCTGTGTATGTACTGGTGTTTATTATAAGTATTTAATTGCATGCATTGTTTAGAGCAATAATTACACCTGAACATAATCAATGGTAATAAAATTGTCACCTACCTGCTTACACTATTATTTATAATATATACGTATAAATATATACAATATATACGATGCCGCACTGTCGATCTGTCGTCGGCGGTCACTATACGCATTATTACAACCGGTGGCGCCGTGTCGGGATTTACAGCGGCGGGGCGAATTCACGCATGCGTTCGCATGATGATGCATGGATGTTGATTTCGAGCGGGCACACTTTCCACAAACGTAACTGTTAGTTACAAAATATTTTGTGTATGCTAAAAAATTACAGTAAATGTTGTGTAAATATTTAAACGTGTGTGTGTATTTATAGTTTTCCTATAGTAAAATTACTGTCGTTATTTTGTGAAATCAAAACTCAGTAAATTTACTGTAATATCGCAGCTATTTCGTATGGAAAATGGATGGAAATTTACAAACAGTTTTTACAGTGTACCGGGTACTCCGAATACCGAGGTTGGGAAGAAAGAGCGCAGCATGTAGGAACGCCTTCGTCAAACGGATTCAAAGCAAATAATAATAATAATAATAATAATAATAAATTGGGTAGAGCTGCAGTGATACCCGCAAAGGGAGTACCCTAGGCTTCAGCGAAGCTCGGTACTACCAATTTGCCCTGATCCTCTTTATTACTTTTCAAAATTATTAGTGTAATTTTAGTATTTATATGTTGTATCTAAATTATATTATCTAGGTTTCAAATATTTAATGAGATGTATCAGAGATTTTCAATAAATAATAATAATATATATATATTATATTATCTAGGTTTCAAATATTTAATGAGATGTTAATAGTTAATGAGATGATCAGAGATTTTCAATAAATAATAATAATAATAATAATAATAATAATAATAATAAATCGGAAAATGAGGGAGGATTATGTTACTAAGCCAATGTATGGTCAATTTTTAAGAATTGTGGAGGCTGATGGCATTTCAAAGTCTGGGTCTTTATCTTGGCTTTGTCATGGGAACATTAAGGCTGAAACGGAATCCTCTATTGTTGCGGCGCAAGATCAGGCAATTCGTACCAGATATCATGAACAGAAGATTATGAAAGTTGCTCATGATGGGAGTTGTAGATTGTGTCATCAGGCTCCGGAACATGTCTACCACTTATTGGCGGCTTGTCCAGTCTTAGCTGAGTCGCATTACATTGCTAGGCATGATAGGGTGGGAACATATATACATTATAATTTATGTTCCCAACTAGGTTTAGCAATGGATGTGTCTCGGTGGTATGACCACATCCCATCTCCTGTTGTGAGTAATGATCATATTACCATATTATGGAACATGCCTGTTGTCACTGATAGAATGCTTGATGCTAATAAGCCAGATATTGTGGTAAAGGATTTCCAGAGGAAGGTGTGCACGTTCATAGAAATCTCGGTACCTGCTGATGCGAATGTTGTAAGGAAGGAGCTTGAAAAACAACTTAAATATAAGGATCTCGCAATAGAAGTTGGACGTATGTGGGGAATGAAAGTGAACATTGTTCCGGTGATTGTAGGTGCATTGGGAGCAGTTAGTCTAAATTATAGTAAGCATGTTAAAGAGTT
>OZ030395.1:29812503-29905898 GCA_964023965.1 Melinopterus prodromus
TGCCCTGATCCTCTTTATTACTTTTCAAAATTATTAGTGTAATTTTAGTATTTATATGTTGTATCTAAATTATATTATCTAGGTTTCCAATATTTAATGAGATGTATCAGAGATTTTCAATAAATAATAATAATAATAATAATAATAATTTGACACTGCGTGCCTTGGCACGCAGTGTCAAATCTGACCTCCTGAATAATTATCTAATAAACGAAGCAGTTTAAAAGCATTTATTGATTTGAATTGCTTTTATAAGTGGACGCCCACCATTTGGAATAGAACGAGTATATTGGGAGGTAGTAACATATCTTTTAATATATTTTATGTTTCAGATTGGTGATAGTGTCAATTTTGACAATTCTAGTTATCCAGGAAGTTGTCAGTAATACGTAATACTTCTACGTTTCTTTGTAGTAAGTGTTATTGTGATACCTAATTATCCTTTGAATTTCAGTTGTAAATAAGGAGGTTACTCTTAATGTAAACCACTTTTCCAGTTAACCAAAGAAACCCTCAGTCGATGTAGAACAAACTTTAATAATAACGCATGAACAAATATGACAAAGACGTTATAGCTGCACTCGATGAGTGACACTTCTCTTTTTCAAAACGTCATTGTCCGTCGTCCAGGTTACCATCACCAGTCCGCTTGGTAACACGAATCGCATGATGCTCCGTGCTGGTGGCGAAGGAACGCCGGTGGTAAAGGAACGTTCACAGTCGGCCAATCTGATATATTTCACGACCCCGTGAAAACCGTTTGACCTGCTTAAATCTGTAAAACAAACAATAAAGAAATTAGTACCAAGCATTAGTAGGATGAATCGTATTTTGTCCCACAAGGTGACACAGTCGTATGAAATGGTTTGAGCTTATCTCAGGGACATATCCCTTAATGCGCACTAGGCATATCACGTAGACTATATACGTTGTTGAGGCGTATCCTCAATAGTCTATCACGTAACGATCGTTATCTAACATTTTCGTAATAACGAAAATGGGGATCCCTCTATCGTATTCGTAGCTCGAGCTCTCTACGTTTTCTATCACCATCAATATATACGGTTTGTTGCCTAACCTCGAATGGGTCTGCAATATCATAAGGTGACATCGTATGCAATGCATCACGTCGTATAGATGCTACTAAACCATGTTGCTTACAGCAATCACATGTGATACGCTATCACGTGCGAATTGAGGAAAACCCTTTGCATTCGTCCTCGCAACGGTTTTATATGCAAACTAACAACTAATATTAGTCAAGTTTGTACCAAATATGTACTCACGTTTTCGTAACAACATGCTTTTTTTGTAATACTGTTTGTAACTTCTCTGTTTGGACGTAACCCTATCAGAGACCTCACTTCGTAACTTTTCTGTTTGGACGTAACCCTATCAGAGATTTTACTTCGTAAGTTTTCTGTTTGGACGTCTATCAGAGCAAACCTCTGCCGTTAGGAATGCATCGTTAATGCCTCGTGAACGGTAACCGAAGAACAACTCGTAAGGGCTTTTCCTAGTGGTGGCATTAACCGTAGAGTTAATTCCCCACTTTACAGCTTAAATGGTATCATCCCAGCGCTATTCATCCACGGTCGCAGCCGTTACTGCTGAAAGGATCGAACGATTCATTCTCTCCACCTGGCCGTTAGCCCGTGGGGCGGAAGTTGCACAGAGTACTCGTTTTATGCCTAACCCAGTACAGTAATCTGTGAAGCTTTTGCTCCTAGAAGAAATGCCACCCGTGCAGATAACTCGTCGTGGAATTAGTAAAGCCAAAAAAATTCTGCGTAGCGTTCTTCATGAGATTATCCGTGTATCTCCAGTTGGCATGGCGTAACCTTATACACACAATTGTTATATACACTAAATTTTTACACGCTTAACCATGCTTTCTATCATCTCAGGAGACCACAATGCATGCATACGTTTGCACTTCCCATCTTGGAGTTTAGTAGACTGAACCCATCACCTATATGTTGATCGATATGTTAACAATACCAACGTTAAGATTAGTTCACGTCTTCACAAACGTCGCTTCTTATAGGACTGCCTCTTATCGCACCTACATCTGGGTATTACTATTCCATCGTGAAATGAATGTATAGTCAACCACAATCAACCGGTCAGCCATACCAGGACCGTCTCACCCTAGCAAATTGTCTTGACGTTGCCATTCCAATCATCTTGAACTGTATTCCGATCAGATAGATAAATACGTAATTAATAAATAAAAATAAATTAATTGCATAAATGCACATCTGCAAGTGGTTCGAGCTCTTACGAATTTTATAGTTTAACTCTTATTCTGCTTCATATCTTCTTCAATCTTCACCTCAAATATTATCACTGTTCAAGTCTGTTGTTTTCGAATTTAAACACGAAAGCTCAACGTTCAACATTCCTAGCGCTAGTGCGGCAACTTCGTCCTGCTCGTTTTCGAAGTTTCTGTTCCATCCTGCTGGTCTTATTGGTCTACCCAACAATATTTTTTTTTTGTCTCGGATACTCATCTTGGCTTAGCAGTACTAGCAAACTCTTTTCAATACTTTCTGGTTTTACTCCTTCTCTTATATCGCTCGTTAAGTTCATCCTTAGTCTCTTGAAGAGTTAAAAACTATCTCTGACTTCTACATGACCTGATCCACTTAGGCTGATGATACGAGCATGATGACAATTGTCATGTAAATAAGACATAGCTGTCGTAAATTGTAACTATAAGAATGTTTTGGAATTTGCATGGAATTAACCTGTGAAAACAGCAGAATTATTTTCTTTTAGATTATCAATAAGATTACCAATTTGTACAAGGGGATATTTCTTATAAGGACGTAGGCTTCCAGGGCCAGTTTCCGGCTTGTGTCGTGCGTCAAAATTCATAATTGCTGACGTTTCGCAAACCATGTTATTCCGTTCTTCAGAGCTAACTGAATAAGTCCGTAACGGGATTTCTATTGAGTGCCTTATAGTTCATATACATAAGTTCAGTGTATGAATTATTTCACCATAATTATTTCACTTGGTTTAGCGACTTATTCGTATTTTTTTGTATCTATAAGATTCTGCACTGTATTCTTTAACTTTTCTCAATTTCTAAATGCATACGATACGGTCTCTACGTTAATACTTGTCATCTTTAACTGTAATCGCTATTTTAGTAACATTAGTAACATTTAAGCAAAACAAAACGCAATTTTGTTAAACTTATAATCACATGTTTCTCGATGTCCTGAAAAACGTACTTTCGATTGTTGTTTAATCACAAACACTTCATGGCGGCGACGTTATTACTTTCATTACTCTTAAATCTTATGACGACTCCTGTATGTTTCTTATATCAAAGATTATGTGTCCGGCAAATGGTGCTTTTGAGCCATTTCCCGACCTAACGTCATGAATTTTCAACGCTCCAATCCTAATCTGTACTCTAGAGGCATTTGACCAAATACTTTCACAAATGTCACTGGTAGTATTTTGAGCCTATATTATGGTGACCTGGGCGCCCAAAACACGTTCAGGCAAGCCAAAGGTACTATGTTGAGGTTATGTGTGAGTTCATGACCTCCATGGTTCATGAACATTTATAACTACGACTAGCCAATCGAAGCTTCCAAGATACAATATATGACATTCGTAGCTATGAATAGAGACTACTCAGTCTTTCCTGAACGTACGGATACACTATTGGTCTCGATCTTTACTTAACGTATTCTTATCTGAGATCACTGATCCCCATCTTTCGGTTTCGTGAAAAACTTAACTTAAGTACGAAATTCCAAATTTGCTGACGTGCTGAAACTGATTATTAGATTTTGTTGGTATATATTTGTTTCTTTTATATAATTCCTATTTTCCTTTAATAATCCTCAGGAGCGCTATTGTTTGAGATACACTATATCCCGTAACATGAAGTGTTAAAAATCATCAAAATTATCTAACAGAAATAGGTAAATAACTTGAAGGCATGAGAATGGAAAAATGGATAAATACATATGGTTTCCTATTGTCTTTATCCACCTTTCATTGCGAGTCCTTCAATAGGGGGCTGTCTTGCAATTTCAAATCAATTGCGTTCAATTATCTGATGATGACAGCAGCATCATTTGAATCTATTAAGATTGGTAAAGGATCTATGATATATTTTATTAAACACAGTTCGTTTAAAAGTCAGGACGTAATAAAACTTCTTTGGACGCAGTGGTTGTCATATCTGCCAAACGAGCCTGAATGGGATAGATGGTTGTGATGTCATCCAATTTTTGATAACGTTTATCTGGTTTATATTTTTCATACCTTTTGCAGCAGACATAATGTCAATTTCCGTTAAAAACTCCGGCGTACAGTCGCTACGAACTATAGTACTAGACATACTATTATATCTACTATTCGTATCTGATGTATTCTTGGAAATTCTATAGAACGTATCTTCCAATTCGTGCCTTGTATCCAGCTTTATCAATCTCCATTGATCACATTGTTCACCACTTTGAGTTTAACTTGTGTCACAAGTCATCAGCTAGTCAAAATCTGCAGAACGGGATCAGAAATGTTAGAAAGACTAAACTATCTCTCACTTGCGTGGTGCTAGCTTGTATTTTTATCTGTTCGCAAGAATAGGCGATTTACGGTGAGGGCGCTTCCTTGCGCTGTAGCCATTCGCTCAGTTCGACTATACCTGGTAACTGGTGTACCACCTTGTACCTGATTACGTGGCAATTGTACAAGCTAACGTATTCGGTTATGCTCTCGTTCAAGCAAACGTATTTGTTTGTGGCTGGCTTACTTAAATGCAAACGTATTTCGCAAATATTCGACTATGACGTTTTCTCTGGTTTGACTCCGTAGAAAACGTATTTTTCTATGAGCTCTTGATAACCTAGAGGCCGGCAAAAGGGTCGTTTCCTTTTAGTAGTACATTTGCCTACCTCGATATCGTTTCTTGCTCGTCTGTACATATTTGTCAAATTAGATGAACGATCTGCGTTTAGCGCCACCCATTTCGTATCAGTAGTATCAAAAAAACAACCAGATAAATGATACACCATGGAACAATAGATTACACCCCACACCTGAACTGTAAACCACTTTGCCAGTTAACCAAAGAAACCCTCAGTCGATGTAGAACAAACTTTAAGAATTATAAACGCATGAACAAATATGACAAAGACGTTATAGCTGCACTCGATGAGTGACACTTCTCTTTTTCAAAACGTCATTGTCCGTCGTCCAGGTTACCATCACCAGCCCGCTTGGTAACACGAATCGCATGATGCTCCGTGCTGGTGGCGAAGGAACGCCGGTGGTAAAGGAACGTTCACAATAATATTTATTGTTATTGAGTCCACTTTAGTTTTTTAACAAATGGATTTAAATAACTCAAGAACATTGCGTAACAAATGGTCCATAAATGAATATAAGGAGGTGATTTGGTGTCACTTTTGTTCATTGTTAAGGTTTGGATGTGCCAATCAACGGGAATGCTTTAGATTATGGCGAGAAAGAAACCCAGGTAAAAGAATGGAGTTGACTGCTAATACTTTCGCTTCCCAGAGACGGTGCATTCTAAATAGGAATACGTTATCAAATATAGAGATAGATAGTATAAGAAGGGAGGTACTTTCTGCAGTTTTCCTTTGCTTTGCAAAGAAAAATGAAATTTTTCTATGCAAAGCATAAATGGCCTTGTGTTTTTCTAAATTGGGTAGAGCTGCAGTGATACCCGCAAAGGGAGTACCCTAGGCTTCAGCGAAGCTCGGTACTACCAATTTGCCCTGATCCTCTTTATTACTTTTCAATATTATTAGTGCAATTTTAGTATTTATATGTTGTATCTAAATTATATTATCTAGGTTTCCAATATTTAATGAGATGTATCAGAGATTTTCAATAAATAATAATAATAATAATAGAAATCATAGAAATCTCGGTACCTGCTGATGCGAATGTTATAAGGAAAGAGCTTGAAAAACAACTTAAATATAAGGATCTCGCAATAGAAGTTGGACGTATGTGGGGAATGAAAGTGAACATTGTTCCGGTGATTGTAGGTTCATTGGGAGCAGTAATTGCGGTTTTGGGAAGCGCGAATATTTTGAGGAGAGTTTTATCATAAAGAACCCTAAATTTGCTGCTTAATATTTCATCTTTACCTACCTTTAATGTATATTGTCTATTAATAAATAAGGTGTGTGTGTGTGTGTTTTTAATGACCTTTGCACAAGGCTGCAAGGGTTTTCTGCAGTTTTCCTTAGCATAAATGGCCTTGTATTTTTCAAAATTGGGTAGAGCTGCAGTGATACCCGCAAAGGGAGTACCCTAGGCTTCGGCGAAGCACGGTACTTCCAATTCGCCCTGATCCTCTTTATTACATTTCAAAATTATTAGTGTAATTTTAGTATTTATATGTTGTATCTAAATTATATTATCTAGGTTTCAAATATTTAATGAGATGTATCAGAGATTTTCAATAAATAATAATAATAATAATAATAATAATAATAATTTTTTTTTTTTTCAAATCTGACCTCCTGAAAGAAATAGAATTATCTAATAAACGAAGCAGTTTAAAATCATTTATTGATTTGAATTGCTTTTATAAGTGGACGCCCACCATTTGGAATAGAAGGAGTATATTGGGAGGTAGTAACATATCTTTTAATATATTTTAGGTTTCAGATTGGTGATAGCGTCAATTTTGACAATTCTAGTTATCCAGGAAGTTGTCAGTAATACGTAATATTTCTACGTTTCTTTGTAGTAAGTGTTATTGTGATACCTAATTATCCTTTGAATTTCAGTTGTAAATAAAGAGGTTACTCATAATATTTATTGTTATTGAGTCCACTTTAGTTTTTAACAAATGGATTTAAATAACTCAAGAATATTGCGTAACAAATGGTCCATAAATGAATATAAGGAGGTGATTTGGTGTCATTTTTGTTCATTGTTAAGGTTTGGATGTGCCAATCAACGGGAATGCTTTAGATTATGGCGAGAAAGAAACCCAGGTAAAAGAATGGAGTTGACTGCTAATACTTTGGCTTCCCAGAGACGGTGCATTCTAAATAGGAATAAGTTATCAAATATAGAGATAGATAGTATAAGAAGGGAGGTAGAGATTTATCTAAATCTTGAAAATGATGAAGTGGTTGGAGTTGAAGAATTAGAACCGAACAGCCGTATTGCTGCCGCTGAGGCGTCTGTTATTGTGGATATTGAGGTAAATGGGATGCCAAATCTGGATAATGATATTGACAATGATGTGCAGCAAAATCAGTTTTTAATATTGGTACAGGAAGAGTTGCTTACTGCAGGTAATTTTCATGACCGGGTTAGGCTGCCTTTCATAAGGGAGACTAACAGGGTTAGGGAGTTGATTGCGCAAGCTAATTCTGATCTGGAAGTATTTCTCAGAAATAAGCCAGAATTGTCCATTGTTGACATAAATAATTTGTTGTATTCATCTGCCTATGTTATTACTAAGATGGTGAATCCAAAATTTACATCAATACACAATAATAGAATTCGGGAGAACCGTTGGAAGCGTAGACTCCAAAATAATATTGCTAATTGGAGAAAGGACGTTTCCAGGATTTCAGAAATTAGAAGATCAGTTCATTTAACTGAGAGGTTACAACGGTTACGGCAAAACATAATACTAAAATATAGTGTTTTAGGCGAAGAGAAGGATATAGTAGTTATTGAAGAAGAGTTAAAACAGAAAATTCAAGCTAAGGCCCAACGTATCAGAAGAATTGAGAAAAGAATTCGGACTTACAATGATAACAAAAATTTTGTAGAAAATCCTAAAAAAATTTATAGGGGTCTAGGCAAGGACAATATCTGTATCTAGAATTTTCCAAACATGCAGGATGTTACCAACTTTTGGACAGGCATTTGGGGGCAATCTGGCAAGTATAATTCTGAAGCGGAATGGATTAGACGCGAGGAGAGGCGTAATAACCATTATCCAGCAATGGAAGATGTACTTCTCTCCAAAGATGACATCTCAAATGCTTGCAAAAGTTTAGCACTTTGGAAAGCTCCTGGACCAGATAAAATTCCTAATTTTTGGCTTAAAAGGATAACCATTTTGCATGAACATTTGGTAAAATGTTTTAACAATATGGTTAATAATCCGGAACTGATACCGTCGTGGCTGACTGAAGGTGTTACTGTTTTGATTCCCAAAACGGAGAATACAATGGTATCCCAATATAGACCTATTACTTGTTTAAATTGTAGTTATAAATTATTAACTAAAATTTTAGGTACCAAGATTTATGAACATCTGAAAGAAAATAATGTATTGCCCTCTGAGCAGAAAGGTATTTTAAAGGACAGCTATGGGTCAAAGGAACTGTTAATAATCAACAAGAAGATTGTTGAAAAGATCAAGAAGACTCGAGGAAACCTATCCATGGCCTGGATTGATTATAAGAAGGCGTACGATAGTATCCCGCATGAATGGATTATAAAAGCCTTGGAGATATATAGGGTAAACCGAAAAATTATTTTTTTGGTAAACTCATGTATGTCTTTATGGTCTACTAAACTATGCTTGCGGGGAGAAGACTCGTGTGTTTTCTCAGAGCCAATTGATATTAATTGTGGCATATTTCAAGGTGATAGTTTATCTCCATTGCTGTTTTGCATAGGCCTGTTTGCATTGTCTAGGGAATTGAATGAGGATAAAGTTGGTGTGCAGTTATTACCTGGCGAAAAGTTAATTGGTCATTCATTTTATATGGATGACTTGAAACTTTATGCCAAAAATGATGAGCAGTTGAAGAGGAGCCTCAGTATTGTTAAACAATTCTCTGATGATATTGGGATGCAATTTGGCTTAGAGAAGTGTGCCAAAATTAGTATTGTCAAAGGCAAAATTGAGAAAACCGCTGACATATGCCTGAATGATCATTCTAATATTAATGACCTAACAGATAATACTAGATATAAGTATCTGGGAATGGATGAAGCCTTTGGTATTGATGATGAAGGCATGAAGGTGAAGGTTATAGGCGAATACATTAAGCGTGTGAGGAAAATTTTAAAGTCTGGTTTAAATGGAAAGTATAAAATGCAAGCGATAAATGCATATGCTATTCCTATATTTCGATACAGTGTTGGTGTTTTAAACTGGACGAACAAGGAAATACGCGATTTGGACATTAAAACTAGAAAACAGTTAACATTAAATTTTATGTTTCACCCTAGGTCCGATGTCTGCAGGCTATACCTGCATCGTTTAGATGGAGGTCGTGGTTTGCAGCAATTGGAAAATATTTATGATTTGGAAATGCTAAATTTAAGAAATTTTATAAAGGCCAACAAGGAGGATAAAGTTATTAAACAATTAATTAGGGATACTTCTGGTAAGTCAATAATTAGTAAACATAAACTAATTTTAGAAAAATTTCAGGTCGAAGAACTAGAAAATTATGGAAATAAAACTTCGGTGGCGAGTTTAAAGCGGGAGATGAAGTTAAGAATGAATCGGAAAATGAGGGAGGATTATGTTAGTAAGCCAATGCATGGTCAATTTTTAAGAATTGTGGAGGCTGATGGCATTTCAAAGTCTGGGTCTTTATCTTGGCTTTGTCATGGGAACATTAAGGCTGAAACGGAATCCTCTATTGTTGCGGCGCAAGATCAGGCAATTCGTACCAGATAGCATGAATAGAAGATTATGAAAGTTGCTCATGATGGGAGTTGTCGATTGTGTCATCAGGCTCCGGAACATGTCTACCACTTATTGGCGGCTTGTCCAGTCTTAGCTGAGTCGCATTACATTGCTAGGCATGATAGGGTGGGAACATATATACATTATAATTTATGTTCCCAACTAGGTTTAGCAATGGATGTGTCTCGGTGGTATGACCACATCCCATCTCCTGTTGTGAGTAATGATCATATTACCATATTATGGAACATGCCTGTTGTCACTGATAGAATGCTTGATGCTAATAAGCCAGATACCGTGGTAAAGGATTTCCAGAGGAAGGTGTGCACGTTCATAGAAATCTCGGTACCTGCTGATGCGAATGTTGTAAGGAAGGAGCATGAAAATAACTTAAATATAAGGATCTCGCAATAGAAGTTGGACGAATGTGGGGAATGAAAGTGGACATTGTTCCGGTGATTGTAGGTGCATTGGGAGCAGTTAGTCTAAATTATAGTAAACATGTTAAAGAGTTGCCGTGCAAAATTTCGCCCTGGGAAATTCAAGAAATTGCGGTTTTGGGAAGCGCGAATATTTTAAGGAGAATATATGTGTGTGTGTGTGTGTGTGTGTGTGTGTGTGTGTGTGTGTGCGTGTGTGCGTGTGTGCGTGTGTGCGTGTGTGCGTGTGTGCGTGTGTGCGTGTGTGCGTGTGTGCGTGTGTGCGTGTGTGGGTGTGTGCGTGTGTGCGTGTGTGCGTGTGTGCGTGTGTGCGTGTGTGCGTGTGTGCGTGTGTGTGTGTGTGTGTGTGTGTGTGTGTGTGTGTGTGTGTGTGTGTGTGTGTGTGTGTGTGTGTGTGTGTGTGTGTGTGTGTGTGTGTGTGTGTGTGTGTGTGTGTGTGTGTGTGTGTGTGTGTGTGTGTGTGTGTGTGTGTGTGTGTGTGTGTGTGTGTGTGTGTGTGTGTGTGTGTGTGTGTGTGTGTGTGTGTGTGTGTGTGTGTGTGTGTGTGTGTGTGTGTGTGTGTGTGTGTGTGTGTGTGTGTGTGTGTGTGTGTGTGTGTGTGTGTGTGTGTGTGTGTGTGTGTGTGTGTGTGTGTGTGTGTGTGTGTGTGTGTGTGTGTGTGTGTGTGTGTGACCTTTGCACAAGGCTGCAAGGGTTTTCTGCAGTTTTCCTTTGCTTTGCAAAGAAAAATGAAATTTTTCTTTGCAAAGCATAAATGGCCTTGTGTTTTTCAAAATTGGGTAGAGCTGCAGTGATACCCGCAAAGGGAGTACCCTAGGCTTCAGCGAAGCTCGGTACTACCAATTTGCCCTGATCCTCTTTATTACTTTTCAAAATTATTATCGTAATTTTAGTATTTATATGTTATATCTAAATTATATTATCTAGGTTTCCAATATTTAATGAGATGTATCAGAGATTTTCAATAAATAATAATAATAATAATAATAATAATATCCATTTATTGCCCAACAGACAGACTCCACTTACAAGGCAATGTATATAAATTATAAAAAACATATTTAAAAAAATTTAAGAGTATGAATATACCTACAACTAAGAACACTAAAAACTAACCATATACACTCATAACAAAGCATACTAGGTAAAGAAATATGACATTTCCAACAAATGAACAAGACGAAAGTAAATACAAAGCTGATCTAACCTAAAAAAACATTTCACGGTACTGGTCGCCATTAGCGTTACGGCACATTGCAAAAACAGGAGCGACACTTAAAACATTGGGGCGCATTCGCGGAAGGTAGAAGATATTCCGCGCACGTGAACCGGTACGTGGCACCAAAAAAGACACTCGCGAGAGTAAGTAAATGCTGTCAATTTTATTCTCGATCAGGGACCCTATTCTCGTCATCTTTTTGAAGCGAATGACTCTTTCCGAATGTGTTCGAATTATTAGGAGAGTCGGAGTGGGGATACCACGTATTTAGGAGCACGTTATCGGCAAGTCTTTTCGAATGTGTTCGAATTGTCACGAATTGTGAGGAGCTTCCTTGTTCTGCCGATGCCCGATAGGGCGCGTGGCGTGTTTATTATTGTTCTTAGCAATAGTTTGGCAGGACAAAACTAACCTATAAATTTTTGGTTATGCTTTGCATGCTATATTACGGCGCTTGAAGCATAATCAACTTGTTTGGATTAAATATACAAGCGAATACTTGAAGAATCACTTGGGGCTACCCACACTTGGTAAGTATCTCACAACTACACGTTATTTATTATTAAATTTGCAGTAAAATGGACGAGCTCCCGCAAATTCAGCTTATCGAAGAGCGTGAAGCCGCAAATAGGCGACAAATTGATAGGAATGACGTAGCTACACCTCTTGAAGTGCTCACAGACACCCAATTTGTTCGAATCTTCTGATTAAGCAAGGAATTGTTTTGGAATCTTGGAATTGTCTTGGAATCTAGTCGAACTGTTGCGACAATTCTGACGGATCAGACTAAAGATACTGCGTTGGATCTTGAAACGAGGGTAAGAACACTAATGGGGTAATATGTATAATAAAGTGTAATTATAACATTGTTATAAAATTTAGATACTGACCGCACTGCGGTTTTACGCATCGGGTTCTTACCACTTGGATATATTATACCGATGTATAAGTGACGTAACAGATGCATTGAATCAACCGGAAATATTTGATACGTGGCTCAAATTTCCATCAATCATTCATGAGCTTAATTTTTCGAAGCTTCGGTAAATGATAACGTTACACAAGTGGACTACGTTTTACCTCACGCATTGCTTGTAGATTCTTTGAGAAATATCAGGTTCCAGGCATTATAGGCTGTATTCATTGCACTCACGTAGTCATCTTCCCACCCAGAATTGACGACCCGGAGTATCCAGAATATGTGTATTTGAACCGTAGAGGGTACCATTCGATAAACGTTCAACTGGTAGGTATACAGGGAATCATAAGAACTAGTACATCTGAAACCTATACATCACTTTTAGATTTGCGACTCTAATCTAAGAATTATTAACGTCAATGCTCCGTATCCGGGAAGCACTCACGATGCCTTTATGTGGAATAATTCAAACATCCAAAATGACTTGAGGAATTTTCAGGTAGCCGGCCACAGATATTCAGCCTAGTACTTAAATGGCTCTTTCGGAGATGACGTTATTGAAAAAAAAAATATTAATTAGGTGTCTCCTACAGCTACAACCCGTTTCAGTTAGTCGCAATATTAAAGGGAAACACATATTTATTTATTTCTATATATATTGTTTGTAATTTTTGTGATATGTGGATATGTTTTCTTGTGACAATTAAATATATGCGATGGAAACGGAAAGTGTTCAAATTAGGTACTGGATGTATATGAGTTCTAGTTGACTACCGTACTGATGTTAATTATACTTAAAATAAAGAAAGTTACAAATTGTTTATAATTGTATTCAATTTAATATACTATTAAAAGTTATGTTGTGTTTTATTTGAATATTTGTGCCATAAGGACTAAGACACAGGCTTACATTAAGTTTAGAACAGCAATTACATAATACTTTCTCAATTGAATAACTTGCAATAATTCAGCAAAATATTGTCTTTGGCTTTTCCATAATTTGTAAAGAGTTTTATGCTCTGTCTTACATAAGTACGAGACTCTTTGGTTATGATGTTGAAATATAACTGGTAAAAATTTCAAATTAAAAAATTACACTGTTATTAAAGAGTGTCCTCGTGTAAAGGAAAGATATTGTTTAGTGCAGATGTAACCACTCTTATAAGTTATGGAAACTTTGGATATCGTTCGTGTTCGACATAAGTACTTGTGCTCTTTCTTTATAAACTTTTTAGTCCTTATAAAGGCCATTCAAAAATGCTATAGACATTTTCATCTATAGGAGGCAATTCAGTGCCATCGTTAGCCTACTCCAAATGCAGTTCTTCTGCAATTTTTGCCCAAAGATTTTTTAAGCATCTCTTGTTCAAATGTATTTGAATAGTGTTTTGTTAACGAAATTGTGGAGTATAGCATTATTGAATACGTACCAAAATGTCTGAGAAATCTTTGCACTTTGGAATAGTAAATATTAAAAAATTCGGAATGCCTATTTTTTTAAGACGTTCTCCGATGATTGAAATGCCTCCGCATCTTCTCAACACTTTTCCTTCGGAGAATGTTGTTGGTACCAATCATTAGTTTAACATTCTTTATTTATTTATTACAAAATATGGAAAAGCCAAAGACAATATTTTGTTGAATTATTGCAAGTTATTCAATTGAGAAAGTATTATGTAATTGCTGTTCTAAACTTAATGTAAGCCTGTGTTTCTTTAGTCTTTATGGCACAAATATTCAAATAAAACACAACATAACTTTTAATAGTATATTAAATTGAATACAATTAAATATAAACAATTTGTAACTTTCTTTATAATTAACTTGTATAATTAACATCAGTAAGGTAGTCAACTAGAACTCATATACATCCACAACCTAATTTGAACACTTTCCGTTTCCATCGCAAGAAACCATATCCACATATCACAAAAATTACAAACAATATATATATAGAAATAAATAAATATGTAAAGGGTTTCCCTTTAATATTGCGACTAACTGAAAGGGGTTGTAGCTGTAGGAGACACCTAATTAATATTTTTTATTCAATAACGTCATCTCCGAAAGAGCCATTTAAGTACTAGGCTGAATATCTGTGGCCGGCTACCTGAAAATTCCTCAAGTCATTTTGGATGTTTGAATTATTCCACATAAAGGCATCGTGAGTGCTTCCCGGATACGGAGCATTGATGTTAATAATTCTTAGATCAGAGTCGCAAATCTAAAAGTGATGTATAGGCTTCAGATGTACTAGTTCTTATGATTCCCTGTATACCTACCAGTTGAACGTTTATCGAATGGTAACCTCTGCGGTTCAAATACACATATTCTGGATACTCCGGGTCGTCAATTCTGGGTGGGAATTCTGAGTGCAATGAATACAGCCTATAATGCCTGGAACCTGATATTTCTCAAAGAATCTACAAGCAATGCGTGAGGATAACGTAGTCCACTTGTGTAACGTTATCATTTGCCGAAGCTTCGAAAAATTAAGCTCATGAATGATTGATGGAAATTTGAGCCACGTATCAAATATTTCCGGTTGATTCAATGCATCTGTTACGTCTCTTATACATCGGTATAATATATCCAATTGGTAAGAACCCGATGCGTAAAACCGCAGTGCGGTCAGTATCTAAATTTTATAACAATGTTATAATTACACTTTATTATACGTATTACCCCATTAGTGTTCTTACCCTCGTTTCAAGATCCAACTCAGTATCTTTAGTCTGATCCGTCAGAATTGTCGCAACAGTTCGACAAGATTCCAAAACAATTCCTTGCTTAATCGGAACATTCGAACAAATTGGGTATCCGTGAGCACTTCAAGAGGTGTAGCTACGTCATTCCTATCACTTTGTCGCCTATTTGCGGCTTCACGCTCTTCGATAAGCTGAATTTGCGGGAGCTCGTCCATTTTACTGCAAATTTAATAATAAATAACGTGTAGTTGTGAGATACTTACCAAGAGTTAGTAGCCCCAAGTGATTCTTCAAGTATTCTCTTGTATATTTAATCCAAACAAGTTGATTATGCTTCAAGCGCCGTAATATAGCATGCAAAGCATAACCAAAAATTTATAGGTTAGTTTTGTCCTGTCAAACTGTTGCTAAGAACATAATAAACACGCCACGCACCCTATCGGGCATCGGCAGAACAAGGAAGCTCCTCACAATTCGTGACAATTCGAACACATTCGAAAATACTTGCCGATAACGTGCTCCTAAATACGTGGTATCCCCACTCCGACTCTCCTAATAATTCGAACACATTCGGAAAGAGTCATTCGCTTCAAAAAGATGACGAGAATAGGGTCCCAGGTTCCACAAGAACCGCACGCCATACCTCTCCCGCCACTCAGATAAGGACGCCACATCATGTCGCACTAACAAAGACGCATAGTCATGTCCACGCTCCGGGTAAACAGCATCCACACGGTAGGACAGGCATTTTAGAAAACGTCGCTGCACTCGTTCCACCTTTAACCGATGGGTCACATAATGCGGGGACCAAACAATCGACGCATATTCCAGGATAGAGGCCACAAAAGCAAAGTAAAGAGTCCTAACAACACTGACTTCACGAAACTCCTTCGTTGATCTAAGGACAAATCCCAACATTCTATTTGCTTTACTGCACATCTCATCTATGTGGGGGACAAATGTTAGTCGCGAATCAAAAACTACTCCCAGGTCCCTCACACGTGCGGAGGCTGGGATAAGTTTTCGCGTGTAGGTGACGCACACACACTTCTGAACGTTTATGATAAACTTATTTCTCGCGCACCAGTCCTCGACGATGTTGATGTTACTCTGAAGTAGCTGAATATCCCGGTAGTCACTGATGGATGTGTACAACTTCAGGTCATCAGCGTACGCGAGTGCACGGCAAGTTAGACTCTCTAACAAATCATACAAAAATAGATTGA
This sequence comes from Melinopterus prodromus, assembly GCA_964023965.1. NCBI lineage: Eukaryota > Metazoa > Arthropoda > Insecta > Coleoptera > Scarabaeidae > Melinopterus > Melinopterus prodromus. Next base: position 29,828,698 of record OZ030395.1, read on the forward strand.
ACATCAAGGGACCAAGGTTGGAGCCCTGAGGCACGCCAGAAGCAGCAGCAAAACGACGCGATGAAAATCCATTGTAAAAGACGTAACCTGATCTACTATCCAAATAGGAGGGAAGAAGCCTCAGGAGAGTTAAGCTGCAACCAAAGTCACTGAGCTTACGAATCAAGACTCCATGATCAATCATGTCGAACGCATGAGAAAAATCGGTATAAATGACATCAGCACTACCGCCGCAATCCAGAACCTCGGCAAGATATTGCGATATTGCGATTGTGTTGTACAAAAGCCTTTCGAATATCTTCGAGAAGTTCGATAGAATGGCTATAGGGCGATAATTCTTCACTTGAGCCTTGTCCCCCTTCTTAAAAACTGGCACAATTCTTGCAGTTTTCCAAAGGTTAGGGAATGTTGATGATCTGATTGCCAGGTTTATAATGATCGCAAGCGGCGCAGCCAATACATGCCTGGTATCACGGACCAAGAAGGAAGAGATAAGGTCATCGCCAGCTGTCTTCTTGTTGGGAAGTGCTCTCATCAATTCCACCACCTCAGGTGCGCTGACCATATTCTGCGAAAATGCGGGTCGAAACGTATTACTGTCATAGAATATCTCAGATGGAGGGGAATAAATCGCAGAAAAATGATGTGCGAACGCATTCACTACGTCTTGAGGAATCTCAAAGCATTCATCACCATCATACATAGTTCCAGGTATCCGTGAACTACCACTTTTAACTCTGACGAACTTCCACAAACCGGCAGGGTCCGATCCAATCTTACTCTCCACATCCCGAAGAAATCTAGAATACGCTGCGGACGACTGACTCTTGACCAAGGCACGGACTCTTCTAAACTCCCGAAGATAGAAATTCCCGGTGGCTAGATGCCTTCGGCGGTAGTATTGCTTGGTCCTTATATTTCTGATTATCTCCGCCGTATACCAATAAGGATATTCCGATGACGCGGTCCGAGACTTGGGCACAGACCGGTCAAGTGCAGCATAGATTACAGAATAAAAACTATCGACAGCAACATTCACATCCGCTGACTCCTCGAGAAATGTCCAGTCAATACTGGCGATGTCAGCATACAGCTGATGGAAATCTGCCCGTCCAAATTTATACCGTACATTGTGCAGATTAGAGGAGAATCGGGAAGTGTCCTCGCCCACGCCAGGTCGAAAAGTTGTAGAAAGTGAAGGGTGATGAGGGTCTTCAGGAGTCATCGGCTGCCAATCCCGCTCAACAGATAAGGACTCCTTATTATTGGTGAAAGCCAAATCCAACAGTCTGTTATTGTGATTTACAATACAATTCAATTGGCGAAGATCCAACAAATCACAAAAGTTTCTCAGAACCAACCCCCTGGCGATGGGATAGGACAATAGATTGGCACAATTGTTTTTTAGACCACTATTTAATATATCCCGGTTTTGAAAAATTAGTCGAAGGGTGTAGAAGCACGATTTTATACATTTATTGATGTGTGAGTGGAAATTTAGTTTTGTGTCAACTATAATTCCCAGGCTTTTTACCTCCTGAAGCGCCGAGAGTTGTGTTCCGTTAACCGATATACTCATTCGTTCTGAAACAGTCTCATAAAAACAACGATTGCACAACAGAATAAACTGTGATTTAGCTGGATTGATCTTCAGGAAATGCCCCTGTGCCACCCGAGTCAGAACTTCGAGATCCTCATTTATTAATTCACATGCTTGATCAACATACTCTGGACGAAATGAAAAATATACCTGCGTATCGTCTGCATAGAAATGAGTCTTGACATGTCTAAGGTATTCGCCAATACGCGACGTACACAGCGCAAACAACAACGGGCTTAGGCCTGAACCCTGTGGCACTCCACTCACCACCGGAATGTACTGCGGTTTGCCACTATTGAGTATCACTGCCTGTTTCCTCCCAGTCAGAAAGGAGCGAAACATATCTATCGCGGACGCAGCCAACCCATCCGACGTCAGAATGGCAAGCAAGAGTTCGTGGTTTATTGTATCAAAAGCACGGGAAAAATCAAGCAACACCAGCGCGGTACAGAGTCCGCCATCGATGGCCCCGTGAACATCATCCAGCACATTTAACAACGCTGTGGTGCAGCTATAACCCTCTCGAAATCCAGATTGATGCGCTGGTAACAAGTTATTTCCGTCAACAAACTCCCGCAACTGACTTTCCATAACCCTTTCTAATACTTTTGCTAGAATGGGCAAGAGAGAGATGGGCCGCAGATCCGAAAACTGAACAGGATTACTTTTCTTCTTGAGAGGAATAACGTGTGCAACCTTCCATTCTGCCGGGTAGACAGAGCGGGTAAGGCAAAAGTTCATTATATGGGATATATATGGTAACAGAAAGGGAATACACAGTGAAAGCATTTGTTTATTACATCCATCATGCCCACCAGCATTACTCTTTATTGACTGGAAAATAGTCAGAACTTGAAATTCAGAAACCGCTTGGAAGGATAATGCATGTGTAGTTGATACCGTGTTATTCAAGTAGTAGTCAATTAAATCCTGATTATCGTGGTTAAATTTTGGAACTGAGTCAACAAAGAAGTTGTTAACGGAATCTAAATTATCAAGGTGGGCAGGCAGTAGATTATCTTTTTTTTTGTGTGGTGATGTCAACTTGTTTAGCTCTTTCCAGAGCGATTTTCAATGGTTAACAGCATACAAGTTATTTATGTGGGTTCTCCTAGCCGAACGACATTCACGAGTGACAAGATTTCTTAATACAGCATATTGTTTTTTATTTTCGAGATTTTTATGTTTTTTGTATACCCTAAGAGCATAGTCGCGCTGTCTCATCAGAAACCTAACATGAGCATTCATCCAAGGCACTGGTGGTTTGGTTATTTTCCTGGTAACAAGAGGTATGTGTATATCAAACAACCTAGCGAGACTATCGGTAAAAAAATCAATTTTACTATCTATGTTGTCAAAATGGAAAATATTTCTCCAAGGGATGGCTTTTAAATCATCCTGGAAACGATCATAATTTAAATGCTTGAACTCTCGGTATGTTTTTATAAATGGTTGAATTTTATGCTTTTGGTGTTTGTATTTGCAGAATATTGTTTCATGGTCTGCAAATTTTTCTGGTAAGATTCCAGGTTCAACGATTGGGAGATCTTTGGTTTATAGAATGAGATCAATGATTCCCGCGCCGCGTGTCGCATCAGCAATTATTTGTTCAAGGTTGAAATTAGCAAACAGATCCAAAAGTTCTTGAGTGGGATTTTCCTCTATGGAGCCATAATCAATATTAAAGTCGCCCAAAACTAGCAGATTTTGTGTAATAGTTAAATTGTCCAAAATGATATCCTGCAATTCATCCAAAAAGTGCGCGTAATGTGACCGATGTGGATTGTATACACCACCTATTAAAAGCCTATCATTATGATTACGAATTAAAATCCATAAAGTTTCTATGCCACAATCAACGGGTACCCTATCGTACACCAAATCCCGTCTCACATACATGCCCACGCCACCGCCACCCGATCCAACTCTATCTAGATCTAGAGATAGTCGCCAGTATGTCTAGCTGAACGCACGTGTGTGAGGCCAGCTCCGAATAAGTGCTTTTGTAAGCGATTAATTGCCCGTTTTTGGTTATAAGCAAATGTGCAAGTGTTAGTGTTTTGTTTCCGTCAGCTTTACATGGATTTTGTCGGTTGGACATTGCTGTAGAGCCGTTTTTGATAACAAAATAATAGTGACCTGGCTCAAGGTTAACAAATTGCCGTGCCATCTGCAAGACCGGTGTACGTGGAGAATCCTAGGTGTATTATATTTTCATTATGACGGATGCCAGCGTTGATGCGTTTAATTCGATGAGGGATGAATTCAGGACAACGATGACCGAATTTAATTCACGATTGTGCGATGCAATTAACTCTCCGAAATCCCAACGGCCCCCAACGGTTTTTACGCTAAAATTACTAGCGGAGGAGTTTCAAAAGTTCCAATCAAGGATGATAAACGCTATACAGCATATGAAGGTACAAATCGAAGCGAATACTAAAAAGATTGATGAACTTGAGTGCTAATCAAGAAGAAACTGCTTGGTGTTTCACGGAGTTGCGGAATCTGGTAACGAAACTAATGGTGAACTACAGAAGAAAATATTGCAGGTGATAAATAAGTTAAATGTTGCTGATTGGACACCGGACGAATCCATTATCGATCGATGTCACCGATTAAGCAGTAAAAACACCAATAAACGCGATTATAGTCGTCCGGTAATTGTAATGTTCACATCTTACAACCATCGCAGTAAAGTTTGGCATATCAAGAGGAACCTTAAGGGAACGAACATAATGGTCACCGAATCCCTTTCGAAAAAGCGTCTCGATCTATATCAGGAAGCCAGGCGATTGCTTGGAAGCGCTAATGTTTGGACATCTGATGGTCGCATCTGTTTTAGAATCGAAGGAGATTTATTCAGGATACAATATTATGACGAGTTCGAGCTACTGAAGCCAAGGGTTCCAACTGTGGCTGATGGAATACGCACAAGATCCCGGGCACGTCAACAGAAGGGCGGTTAGGAGCGGTCGCATTACGATAAGTGTTTTAATTGTCTTTTTATTAGTGTTTTGTTAGTAACTAATTTTCATTCAAGAGTCTTTGCTTTTTGTGTTTCTTTTTGCCTATTTGAATTGTATTTATTTTGTCTTCTTTCATTTTTACACTCAGTTCTGAAAGTAATTATTGATTTGGTGCCTTTGCATTTTTCCCATTTTTTGCTTGTTGCGTTTTGGTGCGCAGCCTGAATTGTATTTAATTTTATATTTAATACTACCTTGGCACATTATTAGTTAACTATTTGTTTTGTGCGTGTAGCTTTGCATCCATTTTCCTGGCATTGCGTTGTAGGTAGTTTTGGTTTGTTATTAATTGTTTGTTTTCTTTTGTGACCGCATTACGCTAGCTTTTGCTTGCTGTTTTCTGTTAGTCACTAATTTTTCTTGAAGCGCCTTTGCTTTTTTTGCCTGTTTGAATTGTATTTATTTTATTTGTCATTTTGTTATCTTTTTCTCATTCAGTTCTGAAAGTAACTTTTGGTTTGGTGCTTTAACATTTTAATCTTTTTTTGCTTGTTGCACTTTGGTACGCACTTGAATTGTGTTTAATTTTATATTCAATATAACCTTGGCACATTATTATTTACTGTTTATTTTTGCGTATTTTTGCGTGGCATTTTTTGGTTTCTTGTTGTTGGTTTTTTTGTGACCGCATACGCTTGCTTTTGCTTGCTCCCTTTTTACTCGATTGTGCCTTTATCTACTTAGTTATTGATTTGACGCATTCTGCTTACTTTTTTTTTCAAGTAATTCTTTTTATTATTATAATTGCGGTTGAGGTTTTGCATTTAACGTTTGTTGCCTGCGGTTGATCATGCCGACGAATTTATTTAGTGTATCACATCTGAACGCTAGATCATTATTGTCGGCCTTCGGTGACTTTGCTGATTTGATTGAGCCTTTCAGGTTTGACGTTGTTGGGGTTACAGAGACATGGCTTTCCCGGGACATCGATGAGAGTATCTTGCAGCTTGACTCCTACAGTATGTATCGTAAGGATAGACTTGGTAGAGGTGGGGGAGTCGCACTTTACGTCAGACGGGACTTCTCCTGCACTGTATTGGAGACGTCTGCTAACATTGAACAACTGTGGGTGAGATTTAAGGTTAACGGGACCACGCTTGCTGTTGGTGTGGCGTATAGAGCGCCAAGATTAAATTACAGTTATTTCATTGATGAGTTGGAAGGCACGCTTTCTATGCTGGTGCCGACAGTGGATATGGTTGTATTGGTTGGAGACTTTAACATTAACATGCTTGACCTGAATGCGCGTCAGACGCAGTCAATGGTCGCTGCTCTGCATGCTTTTAAATTGGTGCAGTTGATTGACTGCCCCACGAGGTCTACCTTGCATACCTCTACACTTTTAGACTTGGTTTGTGTGTCCGATTCGGCTATTGTTGATAGTTACGCGACGGTTTGAGCTGGGCATGTGTCCGATCATGACTTGGTGTTTTGTCATTTAAAGATGGAAGCTCGTCAAAGAAGCGAAATAGTCAGAACGGTTCGCAGTTTTAGGGATTTTAACTATGACGATTTTATCAGCGATCTATACCAGGCCCCCTTTTTTGCGATATTTGATATGGCTGATATTAACGATAAAGTTACTTATTTGACTAATTCTATTTTAAATGTGATAAATAAGCATGCACCATTCAAACGGTGCAGATTTACGAAACCACCGGCGCCGTGGATTACGCATACCATTAAGCGTATGCACTTGTTAAGGAATAATGCTCATAAGAGGTTTAGGATGGAGAGTACACAGGGAAATTGGGAATATTATAAACACCTCAGGAATTATGTGAAGGGGGCGATAGATCGGGAGCGAAGGGCATTCGTGGAGATGCAGATGCGTGTGGGTAGCAAAAATAAATGGCGTGCTTTGCGAAGGGTTGGAATCTGTCAGGGGGCGCAGGACAATTTCCCTGCTAATCTATGTAGACCTGATGAGGTAAATGCGTATTTTGTTAATTCGGTATAATATATATATATATATATCTATAATTACTACAGCTCGAATATGTTCTCGGAATCCACCTTTTCATTTCAGCCAACCGATGACGGAGTTGTGGAGCTGGCCATTCAGGCTATTAAGAGTGGAGCTGTGGGGTGGGATGGTATCAGTATTAGGATAATAAAACTATGTTGTCCGCATATTGTTCCGTACATTCGTGATGTCATCAACGCTGCAATCTCCACTGGTTGCTTTACATTGCAGTGGAAGTATGCTCTGGTGAGGCCGCCCCCTAAGGTGAGTCGCCCGACAAAGTATTCGGATCTCCGGCCAATCAGCGTTCTGCCGATCCTGTCAAAGGTATCTGAAAAATCCTGTGGGGGCAGCTTGATGCCTACGTGCGCAGCAGCAATTTGCTGCCGTGCGTTCAGTCGGGGTTTCGCGCTGGATACAGTTGCGCGACCGCTTTGCTGAGTATCATTGATGATGTTGTCAGTCAGACTGACCGTGGGAATTACACAGTACTGTGTTTGTTGGACTACTCGAGGGCTTTTGATCGTGTTCACCCTGCATTGCTTTCGTCTGTGCTGCGGTATCTGGGTTTGGATGATGCATCTGTGGGTTTGGTTCTGGACTATGTGTCCGGGAGACGGCAGTCTGTGGTGATTGGCGAGCACGTATCTGAGTCACTTTTTACGTCGTCTGGCTGTCCACAGGGCTCAGTAATTTCTCCCCTTCTGTATACCTTGTACACATCCATCTTTCATACAATTATCAAAAGCTGTCGGTGCCATTTTTACGCAGATGATACCCAACTCTACTTTTCTTTCCCCCGTAATGAAGTTGACGCAGCGTCGAGAAAGATAAGCTCTGATTTGGCAGCGTTGGTTGACATATCACGGCGCCATAATTTGGAGATCAACCCAGGGAAGACGGAGGTTATACTTTTCGGTCCGAAGGGGTTGAGAGAACAGGTCCGGTCGGAGTTAGCTATTTACATTGATGGACAGCAATTGATAAGCACGAAGACTGTTAAAAGTCTGGGTGTTATCATTGATGAGAACCTGCAGTTCGCGGAGCATGTTAATAAGTGTATGAGAAGAGCCTATTGTAACTTAAAATTGATATATAGCAAAACAGATTACCTCAACATGAAGACTAGGCGCATGCTCTGCGATTCGTTGGTTCTGTCGCATTTTAATTACGCCGATGTACTCTATTCGCCGTTTTTAACTGTTTTTTTGAGGCGGAAGGTGCAGAGGGTACAGAATGCTTGCCTTAGGATGTTGTCTGGGTTGCGCCGGCGAGATCATGTTTCCCATAAGCTGTCCGATATCAATTGGCTTAGTATGATAAACCGGCGGCTCGCGCATTCGGCACTACTGTTTCACAGAATCATTTTATCTGGCAGTCCACCATATCTGTATAACAAAATTAAATTTCGTTCGGATGTGCACATCATAAATGTCCGGTTCAGGGGGCCCTGACACCGCCGATACATCGAACAGAATTCTTTAAGAAAGCTTACTCGTACCAAATCATCAAAATTTGCAATCACATGCCGGTGGACTGTAGGGTGTGCACATCTGTGAGCTCTTTTAGGCGCATGTATCGCGCACATCTGTTCGCGGAGCAGTGTGCCGGAGGCTGATTGGCATGGTTTTCTTTTTATTTTTGTTGTAGTGTTGCTTTTATTGTTAGTGGGCATGATCATTTACGCATAGGTGCAGAAAGGGGCAGTTTTAAGATTTTAATATTTTTTATATTTGATATGCGGGAGGCAAACATTTATTTATTATTATTATTTTTCTTCTCTTTGTTAGTTTTTTTTTGTATTTTTGTGTAATTCTCCGGTGGGATGGAAGAACAATATTACTATTGAATCCCTCCGTTTGTTCACGTATTATTGCTGTCGATATTTGTTTTAATGTAATGATGTGTGTGGACAATAAACTGATTATTATTATTATTATTATTACTATTATTATTATTATCTCTCCTTTCAAAGTTATAATTAGCAATTTCGATATTTGATGTTTTTTTTTGTCAGGGGAAAATCTTAATGAAGACACTGGCCAGGGTCTCATAGGCCAGTAGTGTGGGGCTCTTACCCACTAAAAACCCCTCCATGTAAGCTCTCGTGGCTGCCGGAACCGCTTCCGCATTTCTTCAACCTCCACGGTGCTGCCCATTCTGAGCTCTTATTGTCGCTGTTGGCTATGATGCTGCTGCGGCGCGGGTCGTTGTCGCTCGTACTCCGTGTCTTCTTGGTTCTTTGTGTTCAGCATCTCCCTTAGGGCGGCCTCTATAGTCGTCCAAGCCTCCTCGCTCGAGAGCATTGTCGCCACGATGTTTGATGGAGTAACCTCCTCCTCATACAATCCTCCCATCCGTATTCGGTATTCCGTCCATCGCGGGCAGACAAAGAGGGTGTGTTCCGCCGTGTCGGTGGTCTTGCAGTGGATACAGTCGCCGCTGGATACTCGTCTAAATTTAAACAGGTACGCTCTAAAGCACCCGTGTCCGGAGAGAGCTTGTGTGGTGTGGTACTCTAGCTGTCCATGCCGTCTATTAATCCAGGGTTGTATGTATGGTATAAGCCTCCTGGTCCACGCCCCTTTTTCGCCCGTTTCCCAGCGTTCCTGCCATCGTTGGACCATGACGCGCTCCAAATCTTTCCTCTCCACACGGGCCGCCGACCTAATCTCAGCGTGAAAGTCCACCGGTAAAGTGCCTGCCAGCACCCCCAGGGCCTCGGTGGATACCGTCCTGTACGCCGCTGTCGATAGTATATTTACTCTCCTGATTATGCTTTCAACTTTGTCCCAGTAGAGCCTCCAGCGCAGTTCCCTCTTCCAGACCGCGATGGCGTACAGCGCTGACGATAAGACCACCGAGGCTATGAGACGCCTCTTCTGCTGGCGAGCTCCGCCAACTCTGGGAAGTAGTCCTGAAATTGCCTTGGTAGTCTTGGCTGCTTTTCCGACTATATGTCCTATGTGGGGCGCCATTCGGGTGTTCGTCCCTATCAGTACCCCTAGGTATTTAACCTTTTTTGCGCTCGTAAGTAGCCTGTCCCCAATTCTCAGTTGCACTTCGGTTTTGTTGGCTCGGTTATGGAGAACCACCATCTCGCACTTTTCCGGGGCAAGCTCTAGTCCGATGTGCTGCAGATGGTCCCGTAACCGGTCTACTGTATCCTGGAGCAGTTCTCGCACTTCAGGCATATCTTTTCCGCTCGCCACTATCGCCAGATCGTCGGCAAACGCCACCATATCTACTCCGTATCTTCTGGGGAGTCCCAGCACGGAGTCGAAGAAGACGTTCCATAAAAGGGGCCCAATCACAGAACGTTGCGGCACTCCTCTTCTCAGTTCCACCGCCTCTTCACCCGTGTCGATTGTCCTCCCCTTCAGATAGCTCTGGACGCAACGGACAATATAAGGGGAGAAATTTGTTCGTTTCACCGCCTCGACAATGGCGTTCCAGGGGGCGCTATTGAACGCATTTCGGATGTCGAGCGTAACCATGGCGCAGTACTGTCGCTTACCTCTGTTAAATCTCTTCGCCCGTTCCGCCAGCTCGAGTACCCGTTGAAGGGCGTCCTGGGTCGATCGTCCCTTCCGGAAGCCATACTGGTCCTCTGACAGTCCACCCCTGGTCTCCAGCTCGTTTGAGATTCTCATCTTCAGAAGGTGTTCAAATATCTTGCTGGTGGTGTCCAGGAGTGACAGAGGTCTATAAGTGGTCGTTTCTTCCCCTTCCTTCGCCGGTTTTGGTATGAGGACAAGTCTGGCGTTCTTCCATTGTCGTGGAATGTGCCCATCTCTCAGGACCCCGTTCTACATCTCCAGCAGCTTTCCCGCGTGGGTCGCGACGGCCAGTCTAATCGATATTTGATGTTGGGATATCTGGATTCAACCATGTTTCAGAAAGCACACGACGTCAGGGCAAGATGTCTCAACAAATTCCTTCAACTTTATAATTGTGCTTAGAAGTGAGCATATATTTACATGTACTATATTAAAACCACGCCCCCCTACGCGAGGGTTCATCTGTAGTATGTTTTACAATTAATCAACCAGACAGACCAGAGCGTAACCGCGAAGTGAAAAGAAAAAAAAAATGTCAACAGTGTACCTATATATACACATACAACTATATATATAAAAAAAAACAAGCAACCCAGCAAAAACCGGACGGCAAAACAAACTAACATGAAAGTGAAAGACAAAAAAAACAGATAATAACATTGGAAAATTGAGAGATGAAATTGCGAAACTAAACACGCGCACCAGAGGGCTACAAGTCATCCAAACTTTTGATTTGTTCAATACCTGTATCTGTAGAAACGCAAATTCTACCATCGCAAGACCACGCTCCCGTCTTGCCGAACTTTTGTCTAGCCGCTTTAAGTAGTGCAGCCCTAGACTTAGTTAGATCCTCGAACACGCTCAGATGTTTTCGCTTAAGCATTTTTTTCTTTGCCATAACTTGCTGCTTGTATTTATAGCTAGTAAATTTAACTAAACTTGGCCTGCAGACTCCTTCCTTGCCCGTATATTTTCCCACGCGGTGGCATCTATCGACTGCTAGAGGATCCAGTTTTACTGCTAAATGCTGTTCGATAGCCGATAGCACAGATTCCTCTACATTTTCATTTCGCGCCTCTTCGATACCAATAAGGCGAATATTCGACCTGCGGCTGTACTGTTCCAGGTTGTCTAGTTTTTCCTCAGCCATGTGCATCCTTTCGGTTGCTGTATTTATCGTTTCGTACAGTGCACCTAGTCTCTCCTCCTTCTCATGCACAATAGATTCCAATACGCTGATTTTTCCTTCATATTTAGGAATATTCAGTTTTCATTTATTGCCTCTTGGAATTCTTTCTTTATGGATGATATAATTTCGTCCCTCTCCTTTTTAACTACTTCTGTAACCATATCCCTGACTTCCTTGAACTGTTGGTCCTTAAGCTGCTGCTTAGTTAGTACCATGGTGCGAATAAACTGTCGAATATATCACAGTCACGTAACCAACTCACTTATAATTGACTGTTGACGAATATAAATTAAAGATATTTCACGGCACCGCGCAGACAAGACATCTACTCGCTTTGCATGCTGACTACTATGAGCTTGCATCACTCGAAATAATAATTGGTTTATTAGGATCAAAATGTGTTAAAATGTCACTATCCTTAATTAGCTTTTTACTGAGTTGAAAAGCAGCTGAACATGATTTATCAAATTTGAAATCTGTGTTCTTTTCTAACAGCTTATCCAACGGCCTTAATTTGGATGAAAACATTGGGACAAAGTTACTATAAAAATTTATCAATGCTAAGTATGCTCAGGGCTGTGTTAGGTTTTTTGGTTCAGGAGCATCATTTATTGCCCGTAATTTTTCCTCTGTAGGACGCATACATTCCTTATCAATTCTATGCCCCAAATATTCAACATCATTTTTGAAAAATTTACACTTAGCCTGGTTAACTTTCACATTATATGTGTTTAATCTTTGTAAAACTTTATCTAACAAATCTTTAGCGTGTTCCACAGAATCTCCCGCTGTTAAAATATCATCGAGATAACAATTCCCGCAAGCATCTGTCCATTATGCTCTGGAAAATAGCTGGAGCACAGGAGATGCCATAAGTTAATCTTGTAAAGAAAATAAACTGCTTCCGGGTTATGCCGTGTGTCAAGATTTGTTAATGCTGACGTTTCGCGAACCATGTTGCTCGCTTCTTCAAAGGAGGCGGTTGAAGGCCTTCGGACAACACATGTTCCCCTAGGTCTACCAACCGATGTACCGGATCTTGTAGAGTATTGTCTCTCCACCACATACTTCAAGTGGGCGGGAGCGATGTATGAGCAAGTAGAGGGTGCTCCCATGGGATCTCCTCTTTCACCGGTAATCGCCAATTTCTTCATGGAATTGTTTGAAGAAAAAGGCATTAGGTCATGTCCTTACAAACCTAAGCATTGGGTCAGATATGTTGATGATACCTTTGTGGTTTGGCCACACGGTAGAGATAAACTTACTGAGTTCCTTAGCCACCTGAACAATGTCAATCCTTCTATCAAGTTCACGATGGAAACAGAAGAGGATAACCAGCTGCCATTTTTGGATGTGCTGGTATACAGAACGCCAACGGGTACGCTTGGACATACTGTCTACCGTAAGAAGACACATACCGATCGGTACTTGAACGCCAAATCACACCACCATCCCCAACAGAAGAGAAGTGTTATTAATACTCTGTTCAACAGAGCCGAGAAGGTGTGCGACTCCAGCAGCTTGGACGACGAACGGAAACACTTGGAGTGGCGTCTGCGTCAGAATGCATACACCAAGTCTGACATACGTACTTATTTAATCTTGTAAATTGAAACATCCCAAGGTGGGTGTTTATAGTTAGATACCTTTGAAAATCGTCATGCACTTTGACCTGCTGATATGCCCCGGATAAATCTAGTACACTAAAAATTTTTCCACCTGCCAGCGTTGCAAAAATATCATCTGGTTTCGGTAATGGATATTGATCTACATTTAGTACCTTATTGATAGTTGTTCGGAAGTCAGTGCAAATCCTAACATCTCCATTCTTTTTGGGAACCACTATAATGGGTGAAGCCCATTCACTATGGTTAACTTTTTTCAATATTCCTACTTCCACCATTTGTTTTAACTTATGCTCGACTTTTTAATCGGACTGCAATAATTAGCATTAAATACTCTTCTATACTTATCCTTAAGATTCTCCACTAGACTTGTCATTTCTAACTGATTAATCGATTGATTACTGAAGTTACTTTGCCATTCTGGAAACAAGGTATTTATCCAGTTTCTTCCGAGTAATGGTACAAAATCTCTGTTGGATTCAATTACTGTTAAAGGTAACTGATAACAACGGCTATTAAATTGCACGTCAACTAGACATTCCCCTACAGCCTTAATTACTTCACCAGAAACGAAATTTAACTTGTACCTTACTGATTTTAACGGTCTATCCAAAATTTCCTTAAATCTATCTAACGTAATAATTGTTTTACATGCACCCATATCAACCTCAAACATTACTACATTACAGTTTATTTTTAAATTTACCATATGAGGTGGTTGAACTAAACTACTAATATTATTTAAACTTAACATATCTAAATTTACTTCATAATTTTCCTCTTCACTGCTACTACCCCGATCTTCTTCTTCAACCGCTCCGATAGTGCCTTCGGACACAACGCTTTGACATGCCCTACCTTGTCGCATCGGTAACATCTCCACTTCTCTGCTGGACATGGCTCTTTTGAATGATTTCTCCCACATTTGTTACATGACCGTTTTTGTGGTACTGCATACTTGGTTGAACGGCCCCCATGCTTCTTCTCTACTCTCCTCTGTGCCAGGTTGAGATCACCAGCATCGGATAGGCTTGTAACCTGCCTTTGCGCCGACTCTGCCAATTGTGCCTTCTTACATGGCTCATTGAACGTGATACCCGTCTCTTCCAGTAAAATCTTCTGTATACTTTCTGTTCTCAGCCCACACACAAAGCGATCCCTCAAGGCGTCGTCCAAGAAGTTGCCAAAGTTGCAAGTACTTGCTAGTTTCCGCAACTCAATTACATATTCCGCCACCGACTGATCCGCTTGCTGGTTGCTCTTATTGAACTTGAATCTCTCGAAAATTTCTGACACCGGAGGACAATAGTGACATACAAGAGCCTTTTTTACCTCTACGAAAGTGAACTCGCTCGGGCGCTTTGGTGACACTAAGTTTTTCAAGGTTAAATACACGCCAGGGCCGGCTAGAGTTATTTCATGCTTTCTTGCACTGCATTTACCTCAAACAGGTGTTCGATTCTTTCCATATAAATACCAAACTCTTCTCCCGAGCCTTTGAACTGCTCGATGTTGCCAATCAACGACATGACTCATCAGTTTTTTTCTCACTCCAATACTCATAGCGTGTGACATGTCCATCGAGTGAGCACGGAGCACGTGTTTGGCATCGCTCCGCAAAATATTAATTTTATGTGGTGTGAAGTGATCTTGTAGGGTCGAAATTGTGATTTTGTATTACTAGAAGTGCCTAGAGTAAATTGACATACAATAAAATGTCGCAAAGGTGCTTCACAACCGAGAAAAAAGATCTTATTAAGTCGTGTGTCAGCGAATTGCTAGCCGATAACTCTTTCCTGTTGAACCTCACAAAAACTATTGCCGACGAGGTCGAAAAGCGGTTCTTGGTGAAATATAAAACCTTGGCAGAGGATATCGAAAAGCTGAAATCTGAAAATTTGAAATGGCAACGAAGGTATGAATCTCTCGAATTAAAGTATGATGCGGCTGAACAATATTCTAGACGGAATAATGTAAGGATTATTGGATTGAAATCAACTACCAGTGATAATGTGGAGAATAAAGTTCTGGAGTTGTTTAATGTGAAAATGGGTGCAAATGTTGATCTGTCCAAGATTGATAGATGCCATCCAGTGGGTGAGATCAAGGACATATTTAGTTGAGTTATGTTCGGTTGAGAACGCACGTTCTTTGTCGCTCTGACTTCCTTGGGTTTTCTTCGACTTTATCTTGTTGATATTGTGACCGTTTTTGGTGAACTTGTGCTACCGACTTTAATCTACCCGGCAACCCAAGTTTTGTTCCCGTGGGTGTCCTGTGAGCGGTGTTATCGCGATATTTGATCTTACGATGAATTCCATTTGCAAAGCGTGTACCAAGTTATTGACAAAAAAGTCACCCGGCCTGTTTTGCGCCGGGTCTTGTCAGGCTTTCTATCATGCGAAATGTGCCAGCGTTCCGATATCAACTGTGTCCGCTCTATCCATACCTGGCGCTGCCTGGAAATGTTCCGAGTGTCGCGAGGACTCCTGCGTCTCAGACATTGCGAACTCTAGCTCGGGTGAACTAGGTCTTGAACAACCAGCTGCGATGGCTCTGTTGCGCGGCATTCAGGCTGATATGCGGGAGATGAATCGAAAGATTGACTCATTTATGAAACGCCTCGGCGATGTCGAGAATGTCGTTGCAGGATTTGATGCACGTCTGATTTCGGTGGAGGCACTTGCCGCCGAAAATTCTCAGCTCAAGAGGAAAATTGCAGACCTTGAGCAATATTCGCGGTTAAATAATATTGAAGTACGTGGAGTTCCAGAGGCCGAGGGGGAGGACATTTATAAGGTCTTGGAGGAGATTACTGAATCAGTGGAATGCCCGTTGTCCCGGAGCGATGTTGACGTTGCCCACAGGGTTGCATCGATGTCGAGGTCTTCTTCTCCGAGAAACATCATTGTTCGACTCTTCTCTCGCCGGAGGAGGGACGATCTTCTGGCTGCCGTTAGAGTGGCGGCCAAGGCGTCGCGTCTTACCGGCTCGGGTCCCGGAATCAGTGTCCCTAATATTGCAAATAAAATTTATCTTAATGAACACCTAACACTGGAGAACAAATTATTATATAATAAAGTGCGTGCAGCCGCGTCCGATAAAAACTATAACTATCATTGGGTCAGAAACGGAGTGATTTATGCACGACGTGATGACCGTTCTAAACCGATTACTATCAAATGCGATGGTGATCTTCAAAAAATTAACTAAGTACTATGGAGCTGCAAATTTATTACCAGAACGTTCGCGGCTTGCGCACTAAAACAAAAACAATATACTGCAATTCACTTCAAACCGATTTCGAAATCATTTGTCTTACGGAAACCTACCTAAATAAAAGCGTTTTTAATGGGGAGTTTATCTGTGACGATTATCAAGTTTTTCGTCGAGATCGTGAGTCCAGTGCCTCGTCTAAGAGTGATGGAGGGGGAGTTCTCATCGCAACTAAGGTGTGCATCTCTGCAATGCTTCTTCCGGATTTGTGTAGTGACGCGGAAGATTTGTGGGTCTCGGTTGGCCAGGGTGCCGGTCGTTTGTTGCTGTGCTGCGTTTATTTGCCTCCAGATGACATCGCTGCTTTTGAGTGTTTTGTTAGTAGTCTTGAGAATGTAAGTGATAAGTACCCTGACGCCACAATTGTAATTTGCGGGGATTTTAACATACCCCATTTAGAGTGGTCCCGGTCTGAGGACGGCTCGCTCGCCCCCTCTGGCGGGTACGATGCAAGATCTCGGGCATTCGTGGACGTCTTCTCATATTGCAATTTTTACCAATTTAATCATATACAGAACGGTAAGTCCCGACTGCTCGATCTTGTTATTGCTAACCGATTTTGTGTAGACGGTGTGTGTCCATGTCCTTGCCCGCTTGTTGAGGAAGACAGTCATCACCCGTCACTAATTATCACATTAAAACTAGGAAACATTTCGTATTTAAAGCAATCCGGTGGAAAAAAATATTTTTTTAATAATGCTGATTATGCGTCTATTAGGGATGCACTTCTAATCATTGATTGGACTTCTGCAATGGCGAGCTTGGATGTTGACGGCGCTGTTACACTTTTATATGATAAACTGTGGTTTAACATAAATAAATACGTACCTTTTAAAAAATGTGTAAGCGGCGTTTTCCATCCTGGTACACTGGCTCCACTATTAAATGTGTTAAGGAAAAGCTAAAGTTTCATAAAAGATGGAAAATGTACCAAAACAACTTAGATTACCTTACTTTCGGCTTGTTGCGAACACGGTCTAAGCACTTGATTGCTGCGGACTATCGGAATTACATATCCTCGGTGGAGCGTGATCTAGTAGTGAACCCGAAACGAATATGGTCCTTTGTAGGTGATAAGCGTCGTGGTTGTTCGCGGATTCCAGCTACCCTTCAATTTAATGATGTTGCCGCCACGGATGGCGAATCTGTGTGCGAGCTATTCGGTTCTTATTTCCACTCTGTGTTTGTTGATGGTCCAGTAGTGAGTGGTGATTGCGCATGCTATGTTGTTGAACAAAACGCACCTAATTTATTCTCGCCTGCTGACATACTTATTCGTCTCCGCGACTTGTCAACCACTGCCAGCGCTGGTCCTGATGGTGTTCCTGGGTTATTCCTGCGCAATTGCGCTGAGGCGCTAGTGGAACCATTGAATTTGGTATTTAATTTATCTTTACGTCAAGCTAAATTTCCTACTTTGTGGAAGAAGGCGTTTGTTATTCCTATATTCAAGTCGGGCAACAGAGCTCTCGTTAAGAATTATCGCCCGATTTCCATACTGTCCGCAATTAGTAAAGTTTTTGAGAGCATGATTTACAATGTCTTATTATTCGAGACCAAAAACAGGATCATTCCACAGCAGCATGGCTTTTTTCCGGGTAGGTCAGTGGACACAAATCTGTGTTCTTATACTGAATTTATTCTTAAGACACTGGACTCCCGTACTCAGGTTGATGCTGTGTATACAGATTTCAGTAAGGCTTTTGACAAGATTGATCATGCTATTTTGGTTCGAAAATTGCGGGCAGTTGGGTTGGATGAGTTTTTGGTGCAATGGCTTGGCTCTTATATTACTGGCCGCTCTCAGGCGGTCCGACTAAATCACTTTATCTCTTCTTTTAGAGACATTCCCTCTGGAGTAGCTCAGGGATCCCACATTGGTCCATTACTTTTTTCCATTTACGTTAGCGACATGGCATCATGTTTTCATCATTCTCACTTTTTAATGTATGCTGATGACACCAAGGTTTTTTGTAGCATCTCATCTCTCCGGGACTGTTATAACTTTCAGTGTGACCTCGACCGATTACACCAATACTGCATCGATAATAGGTTAGTTCTAAACTACGATAAGTGTAATAGTATCACATTTTCAAGGAGTCGTTACACCTTTGAGTTTGGTTACAGTCTTGGAGACCATAATGTTTTAAGTGTCAGCAACATTAGGGACCTTGGTGTCGTTATTGACAATAAACTACTGTTTAACTCCCATATAAAATACACAACACAGAAGGCTTTTCGCGCTCTGGGATTCGTTATTAGAGCATCCACTTCGTTCACCAATATATCGACCATCAACGTGTTATACAATGCCTATGTTAATAGCATTTTGAACTTTGCATCCACAGTCTGGAGTCCGCAGTATCTCACGTATATTAATCAGATCGAGGCGATTCAGAAACGTTACGCTAGGTACCTCAGCAGGAGATTCCATCTCCCGGGATGTTCTTACGAACAGCGCTGCCATGTTTTTGGACTTGTTCAGTGGAACACAGTGGTGGAGGCGCCGACGCATTCATGATTGCCTGTTGGCATTTAAAGTTTTGAACGGCCTATCTGACGCGCCCGATCTGCTGCAGTATTTTATGTTCAATGTTCCTGCCCATTCCTCCCGCACCTCCACCCTTCTACGAGCGCCCCTCTGTCAAACCAACTCCTACCAGAACTCTCCGATCAATAGATTGACCACCACCTGTAACCAATTCCTCAATTCAGTAGATATGTTCAGTGATTCACTCCTCTCCTTTAAACGCAAATTACTACGAGTTTTCTTCACCCCATAAAAAAAAAAAAAACATTTTTACGTGCAACTTATCTTGTACCTCTCTTTTTGAGTGATATCTCTTTTTCTTTTTTATTTAGTATTATTTTCATCCATTGTTTAATTTTTATATTACGTCTTTGTATTTGTGTGTACTGTTTGGGCGTCCGCCTGTTTGTACACCTATTAATAAATAAATAAATAAATAAATAAATAAAGGACGGAAAGATGAACGTCTTGGTTAAGTTCACGAGCTACCGGCATCGTCGGGAGGTTCTCGTTAGGAGGAAGTCGCTGGCCGATACTAACATCAGGTTGGCAGAGGATTTGACAGTTAGTCGTTTAAACATCGTTCGTAGTGCCATCAAGGAATTCGGTAGCACATATGTCTGGGTATTTGATGGGAATATCAACATTAAGGTGAGCGATAAAAAGTTTGTAGTGCGAAACGTTTCCGAGTTTCATAACGTGCCGCGAAGAGAATCCGTGCCCGGGGTTCCGTCAAGCGAGATATAATATATTCGCTGTACAAGTTTGCTTATTTTTCTTTTGAATCACTTATGTTTATTGTTTATTGATGGAGCGATGTGGACAGCTCTCACAGCAGATTATAATTTTAATTTTATAATTTTCTTTTCCTGCTTGTGATTGTTTTCTGTAAAACTTGATTTGATTTTCTTTTATTTGATCTTTAGTTTCATTTTTATTTTTCATTATATAGTTAATTGTTATTGTTTTTCGTTGTTTTTCATAAATAGAAAATAGGCTTTGAGAAAATTTGTCTTAGGTAACAATTTAGTTTGTAAACAATTATTATTTTCTGGTTGCTTTATAGTATATTAGCAAGTTGTTTTGCATTTGATTAGTTTTGGAGCCGATAGTATTGCGTGAATTAACTATTTCGAGAACTGTTTGTTATTACTGGTATCATATTACTTTATTTTAATTAGTCTATATGCTTGTGGCTCACTTGAATATTCGTTCGTTGATTGCTAAATTTGCGTATTTTGAGAGACTTGTTACTGGAAGTTTGTTCGATGTCATTGATGTAACGGAGACTTGGATCAATGATGATGATGCTGCGGGACGGGTTGGCTTGGATGATTATCACTTTGTGCATGTTTGTAGAGAGGGAAGGGGTGGAGGTGTGGGGATTTTTATTAGACGGTCGTGGAATGTCCGCTTTTTAAGTTCGGAAGTTACTGATGATTTTGAACAGGTGTGGATTGAGATTATAGTAGGGAAGAGACGAATTACTGTTGGGTGTATGTATCGTCCTCCCAAGGGAAATCTGGCTGCGTTTTTGACCGTATTTGAGAGAATGCTTTCTGAGTATATTGTTGGTTCTACCGATGCTATTTGTTTAGGGGATTTTAACATTAATTTTCTGAACGTTGAAGGTGTCTGTGTGTAGAGTACTGGTGTTAGAGGGCCTGGGTTGGCGAGAGTTAATTAATGAGTCCACAAGGGTTACTGCCAGTTGTTGTTCCCTTTTGGACCCGATTTTGGTGAGTGAGGATTTTGAGCCAGATTCAGTATGCGTTCGTGATGTGGCTGGGATGTCTGATCATTGTTTGGTGATGGCTGAGTTTCCTCTGAGAATGGTGGGAGAACCGAAGGTACCTCGAATTCGTCGTTGCTTTAGAGGTTTCAACTACGATTCTTTTTACGGTGACCTAATTAATTTCCCTGGAACTGTATTTTCGATTTTGGCACTGTTCAGGAAAAAATAAATTTTCTTTCGGATGGAAACACATGTTTGTTCAATGTTCACGCTCCGCTGATCGTTGCTCGGCGGACAAAACGGTCCTATCCATATATCACTGACACTATAAAACGAATGATTGCTTTACGGGGGAAGGCCTTTAAGAAGGCTAAAACAACAAAGTCTTCAGGATTGGGATACCTATACTACGAAACTTTACAGCTACCGCTATTAAGCATGAGAAGAGAGCTTACATGCAGTATGTTTTAGAAAACAAAAGCACCAGACAATTTTGGTTGGAGTTAAGAGCCATGGGTGTATGTGCTGGTAGGAACAATTCAGTTCCAATAGGTCTCGGAAGTCCGGAACTGATAAATCGACACTTCATTGACTCTAGCGTATATGTTTATCATTTCGTACTGACGGCCGTGAACGTCTGATTCGGGACCTTGATTCGTTGCATCCTGCTGTTCGGGACATTATGGAGTTTGTTCCAGTCTCCGACGAAGTCGTTGGTGAACTCATCACTAAAATAAAAACTAGAGCGGTGGGCGTGGACGGGATAGGCTCGGACCTAGTGGCATTGTGCTCTCCTTTAATTTTGCCATTTATTACACACATTATCAACCCGTGCTTGGAAAACAGTATTTATCCCGATACCTGGAAAGTGTCCAAGGTCATTCCCATCCCAAAGACAAAAAAACCTTCTTCGGTTGAGGAATTGAGACCTATAAGTATTCTGCCTTGCTTATCAAATGTCCTCGAAACGGTTATTCATATGCAGTTGTCTGAACATTTAAGTGCCTACAGTGTGATATCTGATAACCAATTGGGATTTCGTCCTGGATACTCATGTAGTACTGCACTCTGGAGTATGACCGACGATATTTTGCGTGGCCTGGATGCCGGCGAGGTCACAGTTGTCGTGTCTCTTGATTTTCGAAGGCATTCGATACGCTGAGCCATGATGTTTTGTTGGCTATCCTTCGGTATGTTGGTGTCTCTCGCTCGGGTGTACGTCTCTTTGATAGCTACTTGCGTGGTAGACAGCAGATGGTGTATTTTGAAGGCAATTATTCTGAGAGGCTGGACGTAGGTAGCGGGGTTCCCCAGGGATCTATTCTGGGGCCACTACTATTTAATATTTATTGTTATATTTTACCGAATGTTCTTCAGAATTGTAAGTGGCATCTCTATGCGGACGACACATATATTTATTATTCTTTTAAGCGCTCTGACTCTAATGATGCGTTAGGCTTAATAAATTCGGACATTCAGCGCGTTGTCGACAGAGCTCAGGATATGTGTTTGCGTGTTAACGGTGCTAAGTCATCGGCGATTTTGTTTGGGAGTAGGGGTGCCGTGGTTCCTGATGGTTTCCGCATCGTAGTTGATGGCCAGGTTGTTCCATTTAGGTCGAGCGTTAGGTGTCTGGGAATGATTGTGGATGATAGGTTGAAGTATACGGAGCACGTGACCTCTAAAATCAGAGTAGCCTATTCCAATTTAAAGTTGTGGTACTCTGGTAAGTCATTCTTGGATCAGCATGTGCAAAGCTCAATTGTGTGACTCTTTGGTATTATCACATTTCAATTATTGCGATGTTGTGTACGGCCCGGCTCTGGACCAGTTTGATGGAAATCGAATCCAGGGTGTACAGAACGCGTGCCTTAGATTTATCTATGGCCGGTGGACGCACCGACTGATGCCGGATTTGGATCAGTGGACCAGTAGAAAGCACGGAGACGTGACCTATAAAGCTCACCCAAGCCCTAACGGGACACGGATGCTTTGGGGCCTACCTGTACAAATTTAAGAGGAGGGACAGCCCCGAATGCAGGCATTGTGGAGAGGAAGAAGACACTCCGGAGCACACGCTATTTGCATGTCCCCGCTGGGAGTGCCCATGCGGGGATGACCTCAGCGTGGGAGGAATGGTACGGAGAATGCTGCAAAGCTCGGAAGCGTGGAAGCAGATTACCCGTACCATAGGAATGATAATCCGACGAAAAGACGAAGAAGACAGGCGACGAGGAGATAGAGAACCTCCCGCCACTTAGTTATAAGGGACACGGACGGTTTGCGGGACAGACGGAAAGGAAAGCAAACAGGCATGAAAGCAACCGGAAAACCGGCGCGGAATGCTCCCGGAAAACCGGAGCATGAAAGAAAAGGGTCCTGGACATACCGGACCACGGACTTCTGGATACACCGTAGTCTGGGGAGGAGCCGCAGAAAAAAACCGCTGCTTCGGAAAATAGGTAACGATGTGTCCCAGTGAGTGCGCGAGGACGCCTGTAGTTAGGGGAAAGTGCATAGACACTTAGAACTGTAGAGTAGTTAAGTAGTAGTTTATATGTTTACTTTTAAGGGTAATTCTGTAAACCTGGTAAGGTGTCAGCTCCAGCTGAGGGTAGTTGTAATTTGTTTTTGAAATAAAGTCACTAGAGCATAAGAGCGATGGGACCCAGATTTTTATATTCAAATTGTTGTTGTGTTAAGGAAGGAAGATGCCGCTGCACTGCAGAATGCCTCACGGCGATACCAGGCAGCGGGGTGGAGGTGGGTTCTTCCTGGGCCCCTTCGTCCTTTAAATAATAAAAAAAAGATTTATCTATGGCATACGTAAATACGACCATATCAGTCACTCACTGCGATGGGCTAAATGGCTGAATATGTCTGTTCGAAGACGTTTCCATGCTGTCTGTTCTGTCCACAAATTGATTTTTTATCGTTCCCCTCCTTATCTCTACAACAAAATTACGTTTAGGACGGATGTGCACAACATCAACATCCGTCGTAGGGATAATATCATCACTATCCCGCGGCATTCATGCACGAAGTTGAACTCTTAAACTTCGTGCATGAATTTTCCCTACACCGTTGCATGTCTGTACAATTCCGTCCCGCAGGCATTGCTGAGTTGCATACCAGCCAGGTTTAACAAGATTTACAAAAAGCACATCTCCCACTAACATAGCGTTGTATTTTTTTGGTCAGTTTTGGGTTATATTTTGTTCTTATTCTGTTTTGTTTTTGATCGGTTTTTGCTTCTCGGTAGTTAACTGTGATAGCTATTGAGAACAGGTTGCGCCACTAAACATTATTATAAGTTATTTCTTTTTTACGTAAATCAGTATTTCTAATGTTTGTGGTGCAATAAATCATCTATTATTATTATTATTATTAATACTAACAATACTGTGTATCCACGATCTCGTCGCTAAATGTTGTGTTTACTGCTTAACGAATAAAACACTGTTGCTGGGTTCACACTTTGTTTAATTGGTGATTGTACTGAGTATAATAACATACAAGTCGACTAAAAACTAACGAGGCTCGTTCTCGTACGCAATTGTCACATGACTGATATTTGGTGCGCGCGTCACCTAGTACCAACCTATACTATCTAAACTAACTAAACACAACAATTCACTTAACTTAACATATGTGTGGATGTCTAAAATTGTCGGTCCACTATGGAGGATATTTCGGTTGCCTATTTCACAATCCCGAAATTGAGGCATAATATGTTTGGCTACAAAACCACCCATGTATGTAGCCGTTAGCACATCTAGTTGTTCAAACCCTTCGTACACAATTTGTTCACCTTCCAAACTTTCCTCTGGTATCAGGTCTAAGCTTGTGGATGGTGTAACATCTTGTGAAACAAACTTCTTCACCTGTTCTAATAAGCCAACGCACGCATCAATCTCACAGTTAGTCCCTCGTGAGTGGCCCTTTAAATCACTTCTCATAAAATTGTTTACGACAAGTGATTTAAAGTATGGAATAAACTGATGGCACGATGAGTTATTATGTCGCACTCCATGTTGCCTGATTTGACAGAAGAAATTCTCGATCGGATCCTGGTTGAAGGCCCGTGCAGGAAATGACGAATGTCCTAGAGAGAGTAGTTTTTTCTTAATGGCTCGAAATCCGTTCAAAGTTTGAAAGAAATTTAGTATAACCGGTGGCACCGCTCTGTCCGATGACCTTCTGGCTATAAATTTCATACTTTTCAAAACTCTTATCCCATCCATCCAAACTGTTTCATGGGTAGATGTTGCAGATACAGGTTTTCTTAGCTGAATTGAATTTATTCGTGAGAATGAGACATTTATCGAATCAAATAACTCATTAAAGAAAAAACAAAGGTCTGCTGTATCTTGAGCCCCATCACCCAACGTAACTCTCCCGTCTTGAGTATGAGCAGGACCAGAAGTCCAGGAACCCAACACAGCCGCAAACTGCCTGCTAAAAATTTGGGTAAACAACGAAACCTTCATCTTTCTGATCTTTGCAGGAAAGATATGAAAGTCAGTCAGTTTCGTTAGCACCCTTAATTTTAAGCTTTGGTCTATACGGTAAGCGTCAACTACATGTGACCATTTTGCTACCTTGTTTCTGCGTTCCTAGCAGAACAATAAATCCTTAGTTAGGAGATTATTTCGCGTGCATTTAAGAAGATGTGGAGATTCAAAAAGAGGAATAACTGTCTTGTCATCAATAACAATTACACCATCTTATGGTTCCTTATCTCCCCTCAATGCATTTGCCCTAGTCTCCTCCCTAAGCATGTTAATTGCCCGACAGTTGGTAGCACCTTGATTACACACAGAAGCAATTACCGCCAAACCAATGGCAGTTGCTTCCCTGACAAGTTCCTTGAAAATGCGACATATGACAGGCCCAGTGGCAGTGGATTTGCAAAAGATGAAAGCAACTGGTTGCTTCCATCTTTTAAAAATACCCCGCCGCATAAACACCTGCACATGATCAGCAATTTCAGCACTTCGCTCATATCCATGGCCAACAAGACCTTCCAGGACATCCAAACTTGCATTGTAATCCAAATGCGGTTGCAGTACCATCTTATCAAAGATTAGTGTGCACAGTCTGCTCTCCGGTGACATTGTCGCTACTATATCTTTCAAACATGAAAACACTGATCGAAGAATTCCAGGTCTTATAGGGATTCTGTTCAAAGTCTTCCTCACTGTTTGTACCGAAGGAAGTCCAAAAATGTCTTGCAGCATACGATACGCTCGTGGACTTCTTTTGAAAAGAAATAACGCTAAACATTTGTCCTCCAACATATAGCGTCGACCTTTGTCAGGTTTTCCGCAATTATCTAACTGGCTCTTAAAAAACCGAGCAACTGTAGGAGGCAAAGACTCCAGAGCTAAGATATGCCTTTTACGCTCATTCACAATTTTCTTCATAGATGCATTCCTTTTTCTTAAATATGCTGATTGCTTCTTAAGGGCTCTTAGCGTTGTTAGTTGATCTACTGGAAACTTCTTTCGAGCTGTAAATAACAAATATATATTAATATACAAAGATTACTTTTTTATGTCAGTTTTCATTTGTTGGTGACGCAATAATTTTTGAAATATGTTTTAATGGTTTTGTTGAGCATTTAAGAAAAATATAGGCATTACCTAAGATAACTAACAAAAAAATCAACAAAGTTGTTGACAAAAGAATAAACATAGCTTTTGGCACTTTGACGGAAAGTGTCGGCGCTATAGGTGCATCATTAGTATTTCTCCCATTTCTTGTTACGCCCATAGCTGTACGAATACGGAATACAGATTAATAACACATTGATACACATCTAAGGGTCGATTTTATGGTGGTGCAATATAAACACGGTTTCACTGTAATACACAAGAAACAACTTTATTTTTTATACAATTAAACATTAACAAATTCTCACCTGTAATACACAAGAAACAAAAGTTTAAGTTGCTACACACACTAACCTAACCAAACTCTATTACAAAATGAATGAAATAATAAACCAACAATTCTCTACTGTCAACTACATCTACAGGTGAGTAGCGCAAACAACAATTACATTGTAGAACCCATTGTACATTAAAGACAGTATAGTTTCTTTACATCTCCCCTCCCCAAGAGTCTTCATATTCTGACGTTGGGAGTAATTTCGTGACGTGGAAAAATCCTGTCTCCTGTTTTTTTTCCCAGTTTTTATTTTATATATTGAGTCTGACAACTTTTCCATTATTTCAAACGGTCCAATTCTCAACTCGTCCAATTTTCTTCTATTTAACTTGTTCCCATTCTCAACATATACCAAATCTCCTATGTTAAATTTACAATTCGTTCTATTTTTGTCAAATAAGTTTTTGTTATATTCATATGATTTTCTTGTTCTTTGTAGGGCTAGTTCTTTGTCTCTTATCCAGTTTCTATGATTGTTTTTTCGTTTTATTTCTTCAGGCAAGATACTAGTATCTGTCCCATCTAATAAATACTTAGGCGTAAAACCAGTGACCGTATGCTCTGTTTCATTATATTTATCGATGCATTTTCTGGCAATCGTTGTCCAAGCTCTTTTTTCATTCTTCTCATTTATTTTACATCTTGTTTTATTTACTAGGGTCTGATTTAATCTTTCGTTCAGACCGTTAGAAAAGGGCGAGTCGACAGCCGTAAAAATTAATTTCACATTATTCTTTACCAAAAATTCCTTAAATTCTCTGGAATTTATGCCTGGATATTGGTCAGCAAGTATTATTCCAATTTTATCAGTTTCTAGTACTTCATTAACTAACTTAATAAAGTCAGTTGCACTCTGAGTTCTCGATGTTGATATAAATGCAAACCTGGTGAAATGGTCTACCAGCAAATGTAAGTATTTTTTTGTTGATCTTTTTCCACCGAAGCCTCCAATGGTGTCAATTGACATTATTTCGAACGGTCTTGTAGCTGGCCCCAATTGAGACATCAGTCCATATTTACCTTGCCGCCTGGATTTGTTTTTAATACATATTTCACAGTTTTTACAAATCTTTTCAATATTTTCTGTTAGGTATATTTTTAGCTGTATAATAAGGGCATACTCTATTGATCATTTGTTTAATCCCTATATGACACCATTCAGTGTGTATTTCCCCAATTAATTTTAAACTTAACTCTTCGGATAAAATTATCTTTTCTTTATTTCTAATTTTTTTATACAACATTCCATCTTTTTCTAATAATTTTGCTTTGCTTTTCTGCAATGTTTTATTTTCCTTCTGGTCTGCTTTTATCTCTTTTATTTTTATTAGATTTAGTATTTCTAATATTTCCTCTGTATTTTCGAGTGGTTCTAATACAGGATTTCTACTTAAGCTATCTGCTTCAAAATTATCTTTCCCAGGGATATATTTAATGTCAAAATTGTATTGTGACAAATAAAATGTCATTTCACCGAGTTCTTCGTCTGTTCTAACATTTATGTTCAAATTTTCTAATGGTCTATGATCAGAAAATACAGTAAATTATCTTCCGATCAGCCATCGTTGCCAATACTTGACCGCTTCCTTGATTGCCAGGCATTCCAAGTAAATGGCTTTTGTCCTCTTTTGTGATTCATTCAATTTCTTTGAGAAATATGCCACTGGCTTTTGTTTGCCATTATTTTGTACCTGTTTAAATCTTGCACCAATGCCTTCTAGTGAAGCATCTGTGTAAATTCTTATTGGCAATTCCTTATCAATTATTTCCAACACTGGCTGAGAACATAGTAACTTTTTCATGTTTGTAAAGGCTTTCTCGCACTCTTCAGACCATATAAATTTCTAATTTTTCCGTAAAAGTTTATGTAAGGGATCTAGCAATATTGAACTTTTCGGTATGTATTCATGATAAAAATTAATTTTTCCAAGAAATTGTCTAATATTCTTCTGTGTTCGTGGAGTGGGAAATTGTTTAATTGAAATCAAGTTATCTTTCACTGGACGTACTGTGTTGTTCTCTATTATATGTCCGAGATATTTTACAGATTCAGCTGCAAATGAACATTTTTTAAACTTTAGTCTGAAACCTTCACATAATAATATCTTTTATTACTTGTTCTATATGTTCTATATGCTTCTCAAATGATTCTGAAAATATTAAAATATCGTCTATGTAATTCTCCGAAAACTCTTTTAAATTGTGTTTTCTTAAAATATTAGACAAAATTCTTTGGAAAATGGCCGGTGAAGTTTTCAGTCCGAACGGTAGACACGTCCATTGAAAGTGTCCTTCCTGTGTAACACATCCAGTTTTCTGTCTGTCTTCAACGCGTAATGGAATCGACCAAAAAGCGGAATTTATATCCAATGTGGTAAAGTATTTACAATTTCTTGTTTTTACTATTAGATCTTCCATCGATGGGAATGGTTGAGCTTGAGGTATTACTATTTTGTTCAATTCACGAAAATCTATACACAATCTTGACCGTTTATTTTCATCTCTTTTGAATGCGAGAGTTACCGGCGCTGCAAACGGGCTGTAAGATTCCTCAATTAAATTATTTTCCAGTAATTTTGCGACTTGACTTTCTATCTCTTTTTTATCCTCTATAGTACACCTATACGGCCGTTTACAACAGTATTTATCAATCAATAAATCTATTCGTGCTTCGTAGTCTGTAACGGTGCCTACATCGTATTTATTTTTTGCAAACACAGTGTTATAGTTTTCTATCAATTGTTCAATATTTATTTGTTTTATATTATCCAAATGATCTAAATTCATTCTGAAATCGTTTTCATTTACATGTTCATTAAAATTTACTTTAATTTCTACTATTTTTTTACTCTCATCCAATGTGAGTGTTTCTTTTTTTGTCTGTTTTATAGGTATGTCCTGTTTTTGGTAAATTTGTAGATTTTCATCCTGAATCAGGTTGAATTTTTTTATCATATCTAAACCAATAAGAAAATCTTCAAAATCGTTTCTTTCCACAATGAATACATCGATATATTCTTCTTTTTCAAACATTTTTACTTTTATAGTAATTAAACCGTTTGTATGTGTTTTTGTTTGTTGCCGTGAGCGTTGGCTGAGGGTTGGGGTGCCCTAGCACTGCAGCCATGTGGCTTGTTGTACTGCCGCCGCCCAGGTAGTTAATCGAAGATCTTCGTCCAGTTAATAAGGCTGAGGAGTCTTCCGATTAAATTTTCTTTTGGGAAGTTGGTTGAGGGGTTTCCTCTTCCAAGGTTTGCTTCCCTCCAGGAGGTCAATGCTAAGCATTCGAATAGAACATGAGAGGCGTCTTCCTCCTCTTCGTTGCAGAGTCTGCACACAGGTTCTTCTTTCAGAATTTGTAGGGTGTGCAGGTGCTTCCTGAGGCTGCAGTGTCCGGTTATAAGTCCAGTCACCATCCTTAGGTTATTCCTACTGAGTTTGATCACTTCAGCGGCTATATGTCTTGAGGGTTTTTTCAACAGTATCTTACTATGTCTGTGCCCTGTCAAGTTTTCCCAGCGTTCGATGTGTTTCTTGATAGCCCACTCTCGCACGTCTGATTTGATCACACACTTTGATATGCCTATCATTGGTTCCGGTCCAATGCATGGTCTACTTGATCCCTTTTTAGCCAGTTTGTCGGCTTTTTCATTGCCTCTCTCCCCTTTATGTCCTGGCATCCACTGTAGGGTTACAGTGTTTGCTTCTGCCAGTCTTGTTAGGTTTTGGATGCACTCCCAGGTGATTCTGGATTGGATTTTGTAGCTGTTCAGCGCATTGGTTTATCGCAAAGATCTCGGTCTGATATGCTGTTGCCAGCGCCCCCAAGGAGAGACTTATCTCACATCTGGGGGATAGACTGTATATCCCTGCGCCCGATCCATCTACCATTTTGGACCCGTCTGTGTACCAGGTCAGGGTTCCTGGCTTTTTTGTGTTTTCTCCTTGTTCCCTTCCAATTTTTATTTGGAAGGTCTTATGCAGGGAGTATTGTGGTGTCATGCAATCGCTTCCCATATTTAATGTTGGTTTTGCGATTGTTTGAACAATTCTGGAGTGTTTCCCATTTGGGTGCCAGTTACCGTTCAGTTGTAGCCTATAAGCCCCTAGCCTCGCTTCCACTTTAATGATGATGTCCAGTGGTTGGAGGGTTAGCAGGGTTTCCATAGAGGCCATCGGTGTACTGCCCATGGCGCCACTTATGCATAGGCATGCTAGCCGCTGTACTCTCGAGAGAGCTGTCTGGGCAGTATTCTGTTCTACTTTTGGCCACCAGACGGTGCATCCGTAGGTGATCATGGGTTTTACTACCGCGTTATAAAGCCATAGCATCATTTCCGGTTTGAGTCCCCATGTCTTTCCGAGTGCCTGTTTGGTTGTCATTAAGATCCTTTTGGCTCTGTCGGTTATCTGTTTGAGCTGTCGGTTCCAAGTGAGTTTTGAGTCCAGGTATATCCCTAGGAATTTAACCTCATTGGTAAGTTGGAGTGGCTGGTTAAAGAAGGAAGGAGGTTTCAGCCCTTCCGTTTTCCTTCTCTTCGTAAAGGCAATCAGTGCGGTTTTGGATGGGTTTACGTTTAGTCCCACTTTCCCGCACCCGGTTTCTACCTTTTTTAGGGCGCTGGTCATGAGCCCTGATATCGTAGATGGATGCTTTCCCTTGATGAGAATAACGATGTCATCCGCATACCCTTGGGCGTAGTATCCATTATCGTTTAGTAGCCTTAGAAGCTCGTCCACGACCATATCCCAGAGTAAGGGAGATAGAACTCCTCCTTGTGGGCAGCCCCCCGTGGCCATTATGGTTAGGGTTTCATTGTATTGTTGTGTCGTGACTTTTCTGTCAGTTAGCATGGATTCTACCCACTGAGTTATCGTGGGTTCTACTCCATGGTCATTGACAGCTCGGACAATGGTACTGATTGAGGTATTGTCAAAAGCCCCCTCGATGTCCAGGAAGGTAGCCAGTGCCACTTCTTGGTTGTTCAGCGAATGCTCTATCCTTGTCACCAGCTGGTGTAGGGCGGAGTCGCATGATTTTCCTGCTTGAAAGGCGTGTTGATAGGGGTGCAGTGGCCTAGCAGTGAGCGAGGTTTCCCTGATGTGCCTTTCAATTAACAACTCCATCGTCTTTAGTAAGAACGACGTGAGACAGATTGGTCTGTAGCCCTTGGGCGAGCGAGGTCCTTTCCCGGTTTTGGTATAAAGACCACTTTTACCTTTTTCCAGGGTTCTGGGACGTATTTTAATGCCAGGCTTCCCCTGAAGAGTCGGCATAGGACTGGTAGTAGGTGGTAGAGCCCGTGCTGGAGTAGCGCCGGATATATCCCATCTTGTCCAGGTGATTTGAACTCATTAAATGTTCCAATGGCCCATTTGATACGTTCAGGAGTTATGCACTTTTTCGAGAGTTCCCAGTCTCCTTGTACCTTCCCTTGCTCAGGGTTAGTGTGGTCAGGGATTGTGTTTGACTCTTCTGTGGATATTATTACTGATTTTGGGAAATGGGTTTGCATGAGTAGCTCTGCTTCCCTTTCTGTTTCAGTGAATTTACCGTCAGGTTTCCTGATGGTACCTCCAGGGTTAGAAGGGGTTTTCGCCAAGATTCTATTGAGTTTTGCTCCATCGGATATCTGGTTGATCTCCGAGCAGAACGCCCTCCATGATTCCCGGCGTGCCCTTCTTATCTCCTTGCTATATTCCGTTAGTGTTTTGGAGTATTCCTCCCACTTACCGGTCTTCTTCGCTCTGTTATACAGCTTGCGTGTTTTACTTCTCAGTTGCCCGAGGGTTTCGGTCCACCAGTTTTGTATTTTCCCGGTGGGTTTCCTCGTTACCGGACAGTTGTTATGGTAAGAGGTTATAATGGCCTCTTGTATTTGTTCAGCAGCAAGCTCCACGTCTAGACGTTTTTTAATGTTATCTTTAACGCTCAGTAGCTGTGTTTTAAGGTTTTCCTTATATTTTTCCCAGCAAGTTTTCCGTGGGTTCCGGTACGTTACTGCCACTGCTCGGGGTTTGCCGAGTTCTATGACAATGTACCGGTGGTCTGAGAGAGATGGCTCATCCGACACATACCACTTCACAACTTTGGAGGTTACACTTCGCGACGCGATTGTTATGTCAAGCACTTCGGAGCGCATTGGGGTTACAAAAGTGGGTTCCCGCCCTCGATTAAGAATTTCAAGGTCTGACGACATAAAATAGTCTAAAAGGGACTCACCTCTTTTGTTGGTGTTGGTACTACCCCAGAGTTCATGGTGGGCATTGGCGTCCGCACCGATGAGCATCTGCAGTCTCTTGGTCCTGCAGAAGGTTACCAGTTCCTCCAGTTCTTTCGAGGGAGGCGGCTGGATTGAGTCATAGGGTAGGTAAGCTGAGGTTATGACTACCTCGAGACTTGTACCGTCCCCTATGTATTTTACTTTGGCTGCAGCTAGGTCTGTGGAGCAGAATTCGTGCATTTTAAAAGTGGGTAAATCATTCTTTGCATAAATGCATGCCCTGATTTTTTCAGAGTTTGAACTGTATATTAGCTTACCTCTGGTGTTACCCAGTCCTTTAACAACTCCCTTGTGTTGCCAGGGTGCTTGTATACAGGCCAGGTCAAAGTTCCCTGTGTCCAAGAGTCTGCACAGGGATCTGTAGTATCTTCACCATGCTCCTGAGACTGCGGCTTCTTTCCGAGGATCTTGAAGGTTAGCTGGTGGAAGCCAAGGTAGGCTTTAAATCCTACCTTCTCCAGTGCCTTCGTTGACGCCTCGTCAATGTAGAGGATCAGGGTTTGTCCTTTCTCCTCTTCGTGTCGACTGACGACTCTCCACTGTGTCCAGCCTCATGTTCTGGGTTTTCAGCAGGTCGATTAAGTCCTCCGTCTTTTTTGCCTCGATCAGGTCTGTTTTAGGGATCCAGACCGTGACCTTGGTGGTTTTTACTACCTCTCTGGCAGTTCCGGTGCGCAGAGCGGCACCCTCCCAGGGTTTTGTGGTGGCAATTCTTTCCTCCAGCCACTTCCTTGAAATTTCGTTGGCACATGTTATGTACACAACCCCTTTCTCGGAGTAGCTGTTGGTGAATTGAGGTCCTTTGGAAGATTCGCACTTCCACACCTCGTTGAGAATGCTCCTCTGGACGTCTTTGCATTGCTGCTCGGTCAGGAGTTCTTCTGGGAAGCGTTCAGCAACCACGGCCATCTTAAGGCCTAACACCGCCTGACTAAAGGTCTCCCCAGCAGAAGTGCTGGGTCTCACCTCCGTCGGACTGGCGAATGGTGTTTGTGTTACACCATTGACTGTTTTTAAAAATATTTTATTAATATCTTTTGTTTTATTCTTAATCGTAACTAATTTCGAATTTATTAGAGAGACTTGGGAACCTGGATCATATGTTCCATTTATTTCTAATTTCTCTTCTAATAATATTTTTATTTTAATCAATGGTGTACTTACTCGTTTTTTTGTTCTGTATTTAAGTCTACTTCTATTACTGAGTTGCTTCCAATTAATTTAGTTTCATCTTCATTTTTCTTTTTAAACCAGCAGTTGTCTTCAGGGTGATATCGAATACCTCTATTAAGTTTTTCACAATTTTTACATGGCCTCTTCTCTTCAAATTTCTTCCTATAGTCTTGCTTTTCTTCTTTTTTCTTTGAGAAATTAGTTTTATATGCAAAACTTTCACATTTTCTAATTTCGTGCAGTAGAGCACCTGAATTTGTACATTTTTCTCGGTCTATAACATTTCTTAAAACTTCAGGCAGTCCTGCTGCTATAAGCATAATTAATGTCTTGTTTCCAATATTATTATCCATATCCAGCAACAGCTTCTCCTTTCTCATAGCGTACTCCATCAACGAACCCTCCTTATATCTATAGGATAGAGCATATATTCCTGTGTTCCATCTTTGTCTGCAAAAGACACAAGAAATGTTTCCTTCCATTCGGACCATTCGCTTTCTATAGACAATGTTGTTAATGTTGCGGAGTACCAGTTTATGCAGGATTTGTCCAGAAAAAACCTTAAAATTTCAATCTTTATGCTATCTTCCTCAATCCCGAATCTTTGACATTCTCTTTCAAATATCTGTAGCCATTGCTGTGCATTCGAGTGCTTACACACAAAAACGTCGACCATAAATCTTTCCGCTATGAGTTTTAGGTTTAATCTTTCTGTTTTCGGTGTAGATTGTACTGTATTTGATTCTGTTACCTCTTCTCAATACACATCACTAAACATTAAATTATTGTCGTCGTCAACGTATATTTTCTTCATTTCCTCCGTACATGTAACCCATATAATTCTTTGTTGGCCCCTTTTGTTGAGGCTTTTTTTGACTCTCTTGAAACTCTCTGTTTTTGTTAACTCGCCGTGTTGACTCGCATACTTCTCATTTTCGGGAAACACATATGTCTTTCTATCTTCAGTTGTGATAGACGTTATGATTATCACACTTGTTTTCTTGTCGCTTGGCGATGCTGCATACTCAAATGCAAATTGCAGCTTCATTTTTAAGCAAAAACTTTTGTTTTCTAAGGGTCGATTTTATGGTGGTGCAATATAAACACGGTTTCACTGTAATACACAAGAAACATCTTTATTTTTTTATACAATTAAGCATTAACAAACTCTCACCTGTAATACACAAGAAACAAAAGTTTAAGTTGCTACACACACTAACCTAACCAAACTCTATTACAAAATGAATGAAATAATAAACCAACAATTCTCCACTATCAACTACATCTACAGGTGAGTAGCGCAAACAACAATTACATTGTAGAACCCATTGTACATTAAAGACAGTATAGTTTCTTTACATACAAAGATTACTTTTTTATGTCAGTTTTCATTTGTTGGTGACGCAATAATTTTTGAAATATGTTTTAATGGTTTTGTTGATCATTTAAGAAAAATATAGGCATTACCTAAGATAACTAACAAAAAAATCAACAAAGTTGTTGACAAAAGAAAAAACATAGCTTTTGGCACTTTGATGGAAAGTGACCTCGGCGCTATAGGTGCATCATTAGTATTTCTCCCATTTCTTGTTACGCCCATAGCTGTACGAATACCTAATTTCCTTGGAGGCAAACGTTCCAGACCTAAGTGGAAAGAGATAGATTAATAACACATTGATACACATAGAAGGTAATCTAAATACAATTAAACCTTTCCAACAAACATAGTAGTATATATGTATATATTTTGTGGCTTTTCCACAATGTCCATTATTGGTTATAACTAACTGATATTATCAACTGAAACCGTCAGGCAAAGGAACAATACATAGTATCGTTGTAATGTAAATGGTAAAACAGTGTGAACTAAGTCCTCATTTAACTAAAAACGAATAACTAAAGATAACTTGATGTAGATGGTGATTGTTCATCCACGGCGCTTTCTACTGTGCTACCAGTCCTATCGGTGGTTGCCGATGTTACGAGTGGCTCAAAACTCTGAACTGGTAATAATGCGGGATCTAATAAAATAAACATTTATATTATTAAAAAAAATTCCTCACAATTCAGTTTTATTTGTTATATTATTTCCGTTTTTAAGATTTATAGCACCAATTTTGTAGGTGTAAATGGGCGCGATGCGCCAGTTTAAGCGCATGAACGATTGCTTAGTGAAAGAAGAACATGAACGATTGCTTAGTGAAAGAGCTAGAACCCAGTTTCAAGCGGAAATACATGTGATTGGATCTGACCGTTCAACCACCGCGAGCGCTTAGTCTCGGCGCCAGCAACTTTGGCTGGAACTGGCAGAACGCACCCAATGGTTAGCCAATGTAAACTAATAATAGGTAACTTAATATTTAAAAACAAACAAAAATTAAATAATTACCTGACGTACACAACACCATGTACATTATCGTCTGTTAATGTCCATGAATTTCCAACTGCTTCCAAATTCAGGTTCGGTTGAACTGCTAACTGCACAGGACCTGATTGAATAAAATATGGTTGTATATAAGCCAGATGAGTTTTTTTCTAATACTTACTTGGAAGATGTAATTTTGGAACTGCATCCGAGACGAGCTTTCTCAAGTACAAATCTTGGATTGAAAAGTGTGCTCTACACACAAAGTAATTACGGGCAACCAATTCTGGGTCCTTATTTAAAAGATCCTTGTTACCTACCGCTGATATCCACGCTGTAAACAAAGCACCTTTTGTTTTCGGGTTCGGGAAACAGTGGAGAATAAAGTTCGCCGATGTGGAAGTGCACAGAGGCACCGAACACTCACGTACCCTTCTTGGCATTATAGTCACAAGAACACACACAAATGACAAAACACACAGGAAAAAGTACAAACACAAGAAACTACAGACTATAAACACAAACTTATCAAACACGCACCATAGAAAACACGCACGCAATCTTCTTGGCTTTACAGTCACAAGAAGACAAACAAAGTCATAAACACTCGTAAAATACAAAGGAGGTACTGTCTGTTATAACGGGTATAAACTGACCAGAAAGAACAACATTTACCAACAATGCTAATTGTCTAACATGGCGGAGACGGCGTATTTAAACGTTGTAAACCCCCACACTATGGAAATTGAACGCATGCGTTGAGTATCGCTTACCGCGACTTCGGTAGACTATGCATATTATAGAACAGCTTTCTGTGTGGCTATCTGTCTATCAATCGATTAATCTATTAAACGACAACCGCTGGCAGCGCTCGGACGTTTATTAGCCGAACTATATACGCTGGGGAAGGTCATGCCATAAATCATAAACCCCCATGATCAACACGACGTAGATATTTTCCTGCGTTTTTTACTTCATAGGGTGTGTATCAAGCCATGCGTATAGCGTGACTCGCACGATTGTTACATGGGATACTTACCCACATAACAAACCTAGCCGCAAAATGACTGCGTACGTGAAACACTTTATGCGCCTTGTGACTGCAAATACGCTGGCCGAAGCGTCCTCAATTGCGACTCAATTATCGACAGATGGTGCGAGTCGCACGCGAACGCTTGTTTTTTTTTTTCGGGATTTAAGCTGCGTTCGTCATGAATGCTGCTGCCAAAATTGACGGGAACGCGGATTAAAATCAATTAATACTCTACAGCCATCACGCGCACGCGGAGAAAAGTCGGGTAATACGCGGCAGCAGTCACAAATATGTGAATAAAAATAGTGGATATTAATTCTACAATCTCGGTTCATGATGCTTGCAGACATTGACAAGATCTTGATTATATTATATATATATATATATACGTTTTTTTTTTTTTTTTATTTTAGATGCAAAATAAGAAACACTAGACATTTTTCAAATATTTTTTTATTTAACATATATATTTATATAGAAAACAACATATTAATACTAAAAATAAATAGAATAAATATAAATAAATAGCATAAATATAAATAAATATCAAAAATATTAATCCTTTGCGTCGTCTTCATCATCTTGCTCGATTTCCGTATACTGCTGTGTGTACGCAGACAGCTCATTATTTTTCTCCATAACGGTCGCTTCGTCGTCTGGAAAGTCAATGTCGGATTGCTCTTGCGGAATATGCCAAGCGTCCAAATCTCCTGTCGAGTACTCCACGTTGAGTGATTCTGGTGTTTTTTCTTGTGTGTGTGTGTGTGCCTGTGCCGCTGTTTAGTTGTTCTTAGAACTTCCAACATCTCCACTTTAAAATCTTTTTTGTACACGGGGCCAACGAAACAGGGACACCTCTGTGCGGAAACTGAAATAAAATAACAAACTTGAAACAGAACAACTACATACATAATACTTAACCCGTTGACTGTAAAATTAACCTCGCAAGTCTTTCCATTATACAGATTACTTTATTCGTCCTGAGCATTCTTGTTAATAAAATTAAGTGATAGCAACAGTACTTTCTGAATTTCAATGTGTGAATTCCTAGTACAAACAAATATTCCATTATGCGTATTTCAAACACCCGTTAAGTCAATATGTTAAGCAAATAAAATCTAATTAATATTAAAAGTGATTATTCTTGCTATATATATATGTGTTTGAAATACGCATAATGGAATATTTGTTTGTACTAGGAATTCACACATTGAAATTCAGAAAGTACTGTTGCTATCACTTAATTTTATTAACAAGAATGCTTATATATATATATATATATTATAATTTTTGATACAACTGTATACACAACTAAATGTTTACTTATATATGTGTTTTAAACATAACAACCCTGATTATAACTATAATCAGGATTATTACGTTTAAAACACATTGTTTTAAACATGTATGTAGCCGCTATAATCTCTATTTGTTCAAACTCTACGTACACAATATTTACGCCTTCCAAACTTTCCACTGGTATCAAGTCTTAAAACAAATATTTTGTTTTAAACATCTTTAAAACAGTTTTTTTATGTTTAAAACACTTCGTTTTCAAACATTGCTTGTTTCGTTTTAAAAAAACATCATTTTTTTAAAAAACATGTTGGTTTTGTTAAGTAAACATTGTTCACCAATGGATATTGTATCATAAAATTCTATGTAAATATTATCATATACAATGATTTATGTAAATGGATTTTAATTGAAATATTATAACAATGTATATATTGTATTTCAGTTAACTTAAAAAAGTTGTATTGAATACATGTATTTGCATTTATATTGTATATATATATATATATAGGAAACTGGTTTAATCGGTTTAAATATGCTATATAGGGAATATGACGTAAATAGAATCCTATTTGGATTCTATTTGGATTCTATTTACGTCATATTCCCTATATATATATATATATATATATATATATATATATATATATATATATATATAGTAGTATGTAGTTGATTTTCTGGGTGTCGATCACTGGCTTTTTTGGTTTAAATGAAACTCATTTAAATCTTACAAATTTTCGGATCTTTATTGACCCTTGTTCAGATAAGGTTCTGAAAATATCAACAATAAGCAATACAATTCCATCTAGCGGTGTGTCAATCCTACTTAGTGCGAGTTTAAAGGAGGTAGCGAGACATTAAAAAAAAGCAAGGTGCGAACATTAATAACGGAGCACAACTAAAGAATTTCACCCTTTGTGGACGATACGGACATTTTTACACTATTCACGAACAAAACAAGACGAATAGCATGTGCAAACGTGGATCGTCATGAATATAAACAAAACAGTATTTTTTTATTCTCTCACATCAAACGTAACCCCGGGGCATATTTGCAACGGAACCAGGACCACGGTGGCACTCTTGGACTCTACAGATGCTGGAACCCTTAGAAAGATCGAAAGGTTCACACACAGGTTAGCAAGTACAACCATCAATCTTGAGATACAAATAACTATTAGTAATATCAATAAGTGGGAAAGGGAAATGCGAGAGTTGAGCATTCAGGTTAGAAATAGGATACCGGTTCACGTTTTTTTGAGTTTTCAAGATAGTCTTAAGGCTAATTATCACAGAGTCTTTAGTAAGACCAGAACTGTTCATAGACGTAAATTCCGTGATTTGATCGATAAACAGAGTAGTACTGACAGATTGTTTAAAAGTAATGATAAGTGGATGGTAAACCTGTCTAATGTTGATGTACCCGAGGAAACGTTGACCTTGCTGTCGCTGGGACCTAAGTTCTGCTTACCATCCACTAGGGATAATTTAAATATAAAAAGATTGTTAATGGAGGTGGAGGGTGTTCTGGCTAGGTGTCCCGGGGAAGGTAGGAATATCAATAGAGCAAAAATTACGAACGTGGACACTAATTACATTAACAAGAAATATACGCCAGTAGGTATGAGGTTGGTTCTGCGGCGCATGCGCGAACATCCGCCAGCCGCGCATGCGCAAACTTTTGGCGCCAAAAATTTGAATCGGCGCATGGCGGGAAATTTGAAAATTTCAAGATGGTCACCGGAAGTCAGCCATTTTGGCGGGAAATTTGAAAATTTCAAGATGGCTACCGGAAGTCAGCCATTTTGGCGGGAAATTTGAAAATTTCAAGATGGCCACCGGAAGTCAGTGCCATTTTTGGCGGGAAAATTTGAGAGGTCGGTTTGGAGGCGCATGCGCGAACTTTTAGACTGCTTACACACGTAGACGCTGTATGCGAGACGCGCGCGTCTGAGATTCAGCTGATACATGTGGTCAAATGGAGCCTTTCATACGGCGACGCGCAATGCATACAGCTTCGCGATACTGAATTTTCAAATGTCAACTTTTCAGCCGCCTGCTGCGAATATCGTGACGGGATACCAATTTTACATTGCAGTATATGGAGCCGTTCAGACGCGCATACTGCCGCGCAAAGTTTTCAATCATAGCATAGGCGTGTGGAGATGGGGTAAGGGTAGGCAGTGGGTGCATTTCAGTTTGGTAAAAAGTGTCCCCATGCGAGGATCTTACAATGGAGCGGTTTATGTTCGACCTCAACGTCATCGACTGTAGTTTTTTCGGTGGTATTCTTTTTTGCACAAGGCTGCAGACACATTATTCACTCGTGACGTGTTAACTTGTGTTGTCACGTCTGATCTCACTGACACGTGACGTGTTTACACGTGACGTGTTTACACGTCAGATCATGATAACCTGACGAGTTATCTCGTGTTGACACGAGTTAAGACGTTAGGTGTGAATATGGTAGCCGTAATTTTGTTGTACCGTGACGTGTTAACACGTCAGGTGTGAAGAGTTATCACGTCACGTGATTATGCTCTGACGTGTAAACACGAGTTAACACGTCACGTGTGAATAATGTGGTAGTAGCTTCCGGTGTCCTCCTTACGCAAATTGCTCTCAATACAGCTGATTAAATGACTTCATTGACATTCATTCATCGTACTTTTACTATTGAATGAATCCACATGGTTCTCCTTTTGTTTTATTTTTCTTCCTTGCAAGCCTTCAAAACATTTGGCAATACCCCACATCTATATTTATCGCGCACGGCACTGTAGTCGCAAATGACACAAGACAGCGGTCATCAAATATGGCCGCCTCGCATACAGTATCCAGCAGTATTTGCGTCGCATCTCATCCGAATTCCGTATCACGGCTGCAGAATTTCGCATACAGCGTCTACGTGTGTAAGCAGTCTTAGCGCGCATGGCGGGCCGGCACGCCGGTGTGAAGTTAGCCCCGGCCGTAACGCACCGAAGACGGCCGCCCCCAGCATAGCACCGGCGCACCGGCGTGCCGAAGTCGGCCATTTTGAACCGGAAGTCGGCCATTTCGAACCGGAAGTCGGTCATTTTGAACCGGAAGTCGGCCATTTTGAACCGGAAGTCGGCCATTTTGAACCGGAAGTCGGCCATTTCGAACCGGAAGTCGGCCATTTTGAACCGGAAGTCGGCCATTTTGAACCGGAAGTCGGCCATTTGGGGAGGGGCGAGGCGTTAATGTGAGGGGAGAGGCGCTAATGGGACGGGGAAGGATGATATTGGGAGGGGGAAGGCACGATACAGGGTCTGTATAATTTATACAGGGTCTGTATACAGGGTCTGTATAATTTATACAGGATCTGTATACAGGTTCTGATGTGATTATACAGGGTCTGTATACAGGGTCTGTTGTGATTATACAGGGTCTGTATAATTTATACAGGGTCTGTACCGGGACAAGTCCGAGTCCAAGTCCAAGTGCAAGTCCAAGTCCAAGTGTTGACAGCTACTATAAATTGGTAATCATATGCGCTACTTCTTCAGTATTATTTATGATGAAGGTCGTTAATCATCCATCATTATCTCTTCCATTAAATAATCTAGACGGTCTTTGCTCAAGTGAGTCAAAACATCAACGGCATGGTGAGCTCCTACCAAACACTATAAGAGCAATTATTTGTGGGCCATCTGGATGCGGAAAGACAAATCTTCTACTTAGTTTGCTATTTGAGGAAAACGGGTTACGCTTCGAGAATATTTACATCTTTTCCAAGACGTTATATCAACCAAAATATGAATTTTTAAATAACATAATCAAGGAAATACCAGAAATTGAAATCTTCAACTATAGTAACAATGATGAAATTGTGGATCCTGAAGATGCTAAAAACAACTCTGTATTTATTTTCGATGACATAGCATGTGATAAACAGGATAAAATACGGTCATATTTCTGCATGGGGCGACATAAACTTGTTGATGCGTTCTACTTAACACAGAGTTACACACGAATTCCTAAACATTTGGTGCGTGATAATGCGAACGTAATAGTTTTATTCCCACAAGATGTTCTGAATTTACGTCATATATATGATGAGCATGCTTCCACGGATATGAATTTTGAAAAGTTTCGAGAAATGTGTTCAGAGTGTTGGAAAGGAGGAAAACATAATGCATTAGTAATAATGAAAGATTTTGAAATTAAAGATGGTCGATACAGAATGGGGTTTGACCAGTATATATTAGGGGTATCATAGAAAATATCATCAGTATCAATAAACCATTGTGTAGAAGAACAATGATGATGAAGAAGAAGAACCAGTTGAGATATGGCAATCTCAAAAAGCGATCACTACTTCAGCGAGATGGAAAACACATTAAACGACGAATTAGTGAAATTGCAAACGTTGTAAGAAAAAAATATCTAGCATTGAGATTGGGGCGTGAACATGATGCAGAAACAATTGAGCGTGTTGTAAAACCCATAACTAACTCTTTAAAAGACATTTCATCCAACACCTTAAATTTACTGAAGAAAAACATTAAAAACGAGGAAGATATTAAACAAGAAAATATTAAACACGAAGAATACGAAGAAGACGTTAAGACAGAAGATTCAAAGGTGGAAAAGTATGAAACAATGGACTTATCAACAATTCCAGCCGAAATTAGAGAATTATATGAAACCGGTGTAAAAGGGCGACTAGATACGAGCTATGGAGTACAATACAATGACGGTACCAATACTTGGACCTTAGGCTCTAAACCCATAGAATTTTCGGGAGATAAAATCATTATCGATAATCGAAATACTTTTCGCGGAAGTAAAGGGTTATATGAATTAATATTTCTAAAGAAACCTATCGGGTATACGTCAAAAGATTTTAATACGTACGGCGAAATCATAAATTTAACGAGTGTGCATAAACGTAAATTTGAGGAGGATGCTCAAAATAGAGGGAGTAGATCATTCAAATACATTAAAATAATAAAGCCCTTGCTTGAAAAGGCAACTAATCCGGATAGTCCTATAACAAAAACGAAAAAGAGTGGTGATGGACTTCAAATGGACTTCAATAATAA
The DNA here is from genome assembly GCA_964023965.1 of Melinopterus prodromus. NCBI lineage: Eukaryota > Metazoa > Arthropoda > Insecta > Coleoptera > Scarabaeidae > Melinopterus > Melinopterus prodromus. Next base: position 29,872,383 of record OZ030395.1, read on the forward strand.
GAAGGTGGAGTATATATATTTTGACGACATCAACGAATTGATAGAACGCTTAAAGCTATTGACCGCTTCACAAGCTGCCGGAAATAATTCTCATACTAACGAAATTGCCTCTATTATCGAAGAACTGAGAGAAGTTGAAGTAATTTTCTAACATGGGTGTAGATAAATTTGGAAGATCGCCTAGATCTACTACTAGCCGACAAGGTCAGCGAGCAACAATGTTCCCACTAACTAAAGATGGGGGTTATGATATTCAAAGTCGTAAGTTGAGCAATATCGGGGCTCCCATAAATGATCACGATAGCGTTCACAAACAATACGCTGACACCGGAATTCTAGAATCCATCAATTTTACAAAGAAGGAATTGAAGATGTTGATGCAAAAGGCAATCCCCGATAAGTTGACGAAACTGGATAGCGATATTCGAAGTTATATTAATAATGAAATTACCTCTATTAATGATAATATTACTACAACACAATCTCACATCGATTCTTTTAAAAGTATCGCTACCAACGACATCAAATCGGGGTCATCTAAAACCGACGAATTAGAAGAAAAACAGAAAGAAATATGGAAAGAATTGCGAAAACAACGCGAAAAAATAGTGTTTCTTAATCAAGCTAGTACAGAAGTAAATAAGGATTTGCGATCGTTTGCCCAACTCACTAGAAGTGAGGTCTCAGATATAGAAAAACGCGTATCATCTCTCGAACACAAGTTAAAGTTCAGTTCAACCTCTACCGTCACACCGTAAACTTTATAAAATGATCAAATTTAGCAAGGCAAAGGAGACTGTTGTAAACGAGCTACATAAGCCGGCTCGCAATAAGTTTCCTAGACGAAGAACTATTCTACACGGTATAGATGATCTTTGGCAGGCAGATCTAATCGAGCTCATCAAATATTCCCGCTTCAATAGAGGATTTAAATATATACTAATTGTAATTGATTGTTTTTCAAAATTCGTATGGATGGAGCCGATTAAGAATAAGTCATCGAGTGAAGTGTCACGTGCCATGGGATTAATATTGAAGAATTCACAACAACGTATTCCAAAGAATCTGCAAACCGATAACGGTACCGAATTCTATAACGGTCAGTTTAGTTCGTTAATGAAAAAGTATTCAATCAATCATTACTCAACCTTTAGTGTAATGAAGGCGGCCATAGTTGAACGCGCGATTAGAACCATAAAACAAAACTTATTCAAATTATTTAGCCTATACGGCAATTACAAATGGTATCATCTACTACCAACCGTCACATCAAAGTATAATAATTCAAAACATAGAACCATAGGAAACAAACCAGTAGACGTAAATTCAAAACAAGTGGAAGCTGTACTACTCGGAACCGTTTACAATCACATCAAAATCACTGGTAAGGGTAATTTTAAAATTGGTGATATAGTCCGCATAAGCAAGTTAAAACATGTTTTTACCAAAGGGTATTTACCGAACTGGACAACGGAATTGTTTAAAATTACGTCAGTTAGAATAACAAATCCTGTGACGTATATGCTGAATGATATGGAAGGTCGACCAATAAAGGGGGCATTCTACGAATCAGAATTGTTAAAAGCGAACTTACCCGATGTGTATCTTGTGGAGAAAGTTTTAAGAAAAAGAGGGGGTAAAGTATTTGTAAAATGGCTTGGTTTTGATAACACCCACAACAGCTGGATCCCAAAGTCGAACATAATGTAGTGGGGTAATCATAAATTCAGGCAGCCACCGTCTCATAGATCAGTTAAGTGAAAGGTGATAATGATGAATAGTCCGTGCAGCTACTGGTCGACAATCGATAGATTGTATACCAAATATGAAGAGGCTATAAAAAATGAAACGCGATTCATCAACGAGTCGTGCTATGATGTAGAAAATGTGAAAATAATAACTGGATTAAGTGCTGCTCGAGGTTTTATCCCCATGATACGAATTACATCGTCTGCTGATACCCACCACAATCATATTCCTATAATTCATTGTGATTGGCCAATACTAGTTCGAACGTTGAAGGGCTTCTTGGAAAATGACAACGACCTCCGATACAAGAATATTACAACTGGTGAGGGAGAATTAAAGGTTGAAGAAATTGAGCCTGAACGACACTCACTAGGAGTCAGTGTTGTGCTAACCTTCAGAAATATATCAATTCATCTTTGTGAAATAGACATATCCGGTATTTTGTATCTTGATGATGTAATACAATGTAAGTTAGCAATGTTAAAAAAATTAAACTTTGCATATTATTTTAATAAGTTAATGATAACTTTTGTTAGGAATAATGTGCAAAATCCATATTCTAAGATAAAAGAGTTATGTATAAAAAATCCAAATGAATTTAATTATACGGTGTTAGATTATCTTAGTCTTTCTAACACACTCTAAAACCATAACATAATCATATTTAGTCTTCAGTTTATCATCGTCATTCAGCCGACATGTATCATAAGTCCTCAATTGTATTATTAGTATTAGTGTATTTGTTCATACGAATAGTTTGTATAAAACTTAGAATAAGATATCAATCAGTCGCTCAGGGCTCTAACGTATGCGATAACGTTATTTCACATATTACACGTGAAAGGACTTTGAGTGATTTTACCGATGAGGAGTTAAGATTATTTCCCATCAAATATCTACGAACACATGTATCTGCACAACAACTGCAAAATGTATGGCATAAACTGCCAAAGGTGTATTTGGAAGATGATGAGTTAAAATCGAAATTACCCTGCTACAAGCATTACAATACTCCGGACCAGATGACGCACTACGAAGGACCGCCACCTTCACGAAAAGACTGTCAATTTTGTAAAATATTGAATATGTAGATACAAATTGATGATTTATCTAAATAAATGTATTAAACGAATTATGCTGTATTTTTTATTTTTAGTGATGTAAGAAAGGGGTGTCTAAAATATACCATAAAAAGGGAGCTACTTTTGAAAATCTCATTAGTATCAATGAATACGTATAAGGGAGAGGGTCTCTTAAACAAAGTTATTAATAATCTACCGTTTGAACTACATTTACCGGGGTATCAGTTTTGCGGGCCTGGAACTAAATTACAAAAGAGGCTACAACGCGGTGACGGGGGAGTGAACAAACTGGACACAGCCTGTAGAAAGCACGATATCGCGTATTCCAAACATAAAACTTTAGAGGATCGACATCAGGCAGATAAAGAACTCGAGTATAGTGCTTGGGATAGAGTAAAATCATCAGACTCTAAATTGGGTGAAAAAGTATCCGCTTGGTTTGTTACTAACGGTATGAAGTTAAAACGAAAACTTGGTATGGGAATGCCAACATCTAAACGTTCCAAAGTTGTAAAGAAGAAGAAGAGAAGGATGAAGAACCAGAAACCAAAAGTTGCATTCCGCAAAGCAATTGTAGACAAAGTTGCCAAGACTATTAACAAATCTGATAATTTGAGAGACGCATCACGCTTAGCTGTACAAAGTGCTCGTTTAGCTGTTAAAGATGCTGGGGGAAAGTCAAGAGTAAGACTCCCCCGTATAATCCCAATTCCGAAGACTGGTGGCATCCTTCCTCTACTACCAGCAATTTTTGCCGGACTATCAGCTTTAGGAGGATTGGGTGGTGGAGCAGCTGGTGTATACAGAGCAATAAAGGGTGGACAAGAGGCTCGAGATAAGTTAAAGGAATCGGAACGTCATAATAAAACGATGGAAGCGATAGCTATTGGTAAAAAAGGATCTGGATTATTCTTGAAGAAACATAAGTCTGGCTTAGGGTTATACTTGAAGAAAAATTTTTGAAAGAGCTACCCAAGAGACCCCTAACCAACATCGATTTAGCGAGATACGCTAAAATATTAAAAATCCCCAATTTTCTGGGAATCTTTATGTGCGACACATTACCGAAAACACCTCACACCCCAAACGAGGCTGGCATTGTTAATTTGGATAATGACAGTGGAGCGGGGACTCATTGGGTAGCATATCGGAAGACAGGACATCAAGTCAGCTACTTTGATAGTTTTGGAAACCTGCGACCGCCAAAGGAGTTGATAAAATATTTCAAACATTGTAAAATAACATATAATCATGAAAATGTACAAAAGAAAAATACTTACAATTGTGGACACTTGTGTTTAGAATTTCTAATAAAGTATAAATAGTAGTACGCACAACAAAATTGTTTAATTATGTCTCAAACGTTCACCCTAACAGGTACCAAGAGTACACTCTCAATTGATTTCTACCCTCCAATAGAATTGGAACATAGATCACAGTATTCCCTAGCTCTACTTGCTCTGCATACGTACAACAGTATTCCCAATATTGAGGAAGGTGTAAACAATAAATTTTATTTCGGAGATCCAAAGTTAGATAAGCAAAAACAACAACACGAAGACGTAATCGAGATTCCTACAGGATCATACGAGCTCAGCGATATTACGTCACACATTCAGGAGGAGTTATCCGCGCGCGGACATATACCGGCATCATCAGATAAATCTACATACGATAATTATCTATCGATCAGGGGAAATAATAATACTTTGAGGTGCGAAGTGAAAAGTGAACTACGAATCAACTTTACTAGTGAGAATTCCATTGGACGAGTGTTGGGGTTTTCATCGAAAGTACTTATACCGAAAACTAAATATCAATCCGACTTACCGGTAAATATAAGTAAGGTTGTTACGATACGTGTTGAGTGCAATATTATCCACGGCTCGTATTATAACGATAAAACCTCGCATACGTTGTATGAGTTTGCTCCTACCGTAGATCCTGGCTATAGTATCGATATAGAACCAAGTAATTTAGTATACCTACCCGTAATAAATCAGCATTCCATATCCAATATCACGATAAATTTACTCGATCAGAGTGAGGAATTGGTCAACTTTCGGGGTGAGAAGATTGTCATTAGATTGGAATTGAGAAAACTCAACTAACATGGGATTGGTTTTCAATACCCAACTACCTGGAAGGTATATAAACAAGCAACATTTTAAAGCAGGATCAGTTAGTGTTCGACCGACAGTAGTAGTACAACCATCATCCATTAAGTGCTCTTCCACATTATCCGCAGAAAATATTCAGTTTTTACGTTCTCTAGGATATCATGTCAGAAAAACTATCGTTATTCGGGAACCCCGAATTTGATACTTCCATAGCGCGAGAAGTGATCCATACTTACCATCCCACAACTAAATCTTTCCAGCCGAATGATGAAATTGAGATCACAATCAATCAGAAAGATGTTCTGGTCTCGATGTATGAGAGCGCTCTGTACATTGAGGGAAATATTGAGCATTCAGCTACGGGGAAGGGTACTGTTAGGATTACAAACAATCTGGGTGCGTTTCTCTTCGGAAGTATCAGCTATGAACTCAACGGTATTGAGATTGATAGAGTTGAAAATCCAGGAATTACGACGCTCCTAAAAGCCTACTTGTGCTTAAGTGAAAATGAGTGTAAAGCTCTTCAAATTGCTGGACTCACATACCCGCTTGATAGAGACATGTACACGCTGCACGAGGATAACAAATTCTCTCTTCGTGTCCCTCTAAGTTTTCTGCTGGGTGTTTTTCATAACTATAGACGTGTTATTTGCGGACGTCATAAGCTGCGTTTAGTACGTGCTAAATCTGATAATGATTGCTATCAAATTGTTCTCCCAGAAGCCGATAAGGATGCAACCGATTTGAAAACTTTGAAAATAAATCTCACCAGCGTTCAATTAAAAGCAAAACATATAATCCCCTCAGATATCGTAAAATTAGAAATTTATGAGGAACTTAAGCGTGACAAAGCCATATTAATACCCTTCCATAAGTGGGAATTACATGAGCTACCGAGTCTTCGGAATACCAACAACGATATCTGGGCAGTAAAGACAACCGTCGCCCTCGAGAGACCGCGATTCGTTATTGTTGCATTCCAAACAAATAGGAGAGATAACATTAAGAGTGACATATCATACTTTGATCATCTGAACATCACGGATCTGAGGGTGTACTTAAATTCCGACTGCTATCCGTATGAGTCTATACGTCTGAACTTTGATGAAAAGAGATACACCGAAGCATTCCAGATGTATTTAAACTTTCAGACTAGTTTCTTGGGTCGTAGTCACCCCGAACCTCTGCTAAATTATAAAGATTTTAACGAAAGAGCCGTATTCGTGCTGGACACATCTAAACATAGTTCAGAAGTTGTGCTCCCATCAACCTGCGACATCAAACTTGAATTTCAAAGTTCCAAGCAATTCCCCGATAATACTAAAGCTTATTGTATTATCGTTCACGATAGCATTGTTGAATACATTCCTGTGCATGAGCTCACCCGTCAAATTAGATAGTAGCAGTGGGGGATTTTGTTGATGGAGAATTTTGCTCAGTTTAATTCCTACTCCCATCAACGATGCCGGCTAAAACAGTATCTAAGAAATTAAGTGCTCTTAAACGGAAGCAGCAAGTGTTACGCGACCAAATAAAGTTATTCGTGTCAGAACTGGAGGAATTAAATGGAACTATTGCAATGTACAGTTTTGTGAAGAAGTTTGAAACAATCGACATTACGTCATAGGTGGGGATAAAAGTAGTATATATTAGTAGGTTATAATAAATTCATTTAGTTTCCAGTTTACCACCAAATCAAAACATTCAAAATGAAAATCGCTGTGCTCGACATCCAAGGTTTCCAACTCAGGTCTGGCGATTTTATAGTAAAAGAATTATGCATTTACGATGGTAAATATCCCGTTAACCATTTATTCATACCATCCACCAAATATGAAGAGCTGAGCGAGCTGGAAAAGAAAACTATCCGCCATCTCTCAACACATCATCATGGTCTCGACTACTGCGGAGGTTTCATCGAGCTGAGCAAACTATCCAACGTCTTGGAATTACATCTCAGTGATGTGGATCGCATCTATGTAAAAGGTGCCGAAAAATATCGAGTACTATTACAACATTTGACCAATATGAAGTTTCAACCACACATTATCAATTTGGAAGGGCTTGAATCATGGTGTCCACCACCACCCCTCATGGAGAAGTTTAGACCATGCAAGTTTCATACAAAAAATAATATTAGCGCAGTTTGTGCCATGAATAATTGTAAACTACTATATAATTATATTATGTCAACTTTACCATTATAACGAAATAAACGCATTAAAAGAATTTCTTGTGTATTTTATTACATAGGTTAAGAAGTGATATAAGATTAAAGTCAATACGGTAAATAAATTTGAAGACTGATTATTACGTCATCATGGTAAACATGTTCAATCACGATTTTACGCTCAATATATTTCATGATTAGAACATTGATTATGGCGTCATCATGTAGACATGTTCAAACATGATTTTTTACTCAAAACAGTTATTTCATGATTAGAACATTGATTATGGCGTCATCATGTAGACATGTTCAAACATGATTTTTACTCAAAACAGATATTTCATGATTAGAACATTGATTATGGCGTCATCATGTAGACATGTTCAAACATGATTTTTACTCAATAAAAATAAAAATGCAGATCAATTCAATTAAGTAATTTTATTTAGCATACAATTTATAAATTTACAAAAGTTATTAGTTGAGCATTAGTAGGCATTCCAACGTTTTTTTCGCCCTTGTATACCATTGCCATTGATGACAGACTCTGGAGTTGGTCTTCAGTGGTGATGGCTTCGGCTAATCTCTTCGGAAGGAATGTTACGAAATTTTCAAACTCCACAAGAACCGACGGCCATTGACACTTTGTAATTATTTTCGCTGATTTAATTGGATACGGTGTATCGATGTCTAGCTCTGCTATCTTCTTCTTTGGCTTCATCTCGCAAAGACCCAACTCAAACAGTCTAGATCACATATTGTTTGCTGCTGTAGTTGATGTTACTCTTGAAATCTAGTTGTGAACTACTGACTAATGTTAAATAATAACCCTATTTATAGGAAAGGATGTTGTGGAGAGGGGAAATTGTTTAACCAATTACGACAAACCCGAGCAGACATTAGTTGCGTTGCTTTTTGTAGCCGTAAGGCACAGAGTCGAAATCTTCACCAAACCGTCTTTTTGTCGAATTGGGTCTATACTTTTTCTTTTCCTCAACAGTCACAATCTCATGACATTTAGTTCTTCGAAAACTTGTAGATGTTACTTCGAGGGGAGGAAGTTCTTGAATTATCATGTCTTTTATAGAGTGAAAATTGATTAATTTGGAGATTTCGTAATTGATTCTGATACCCTTCACTTTCACCACTGTTTTTAGAGTGTTCTTCTTGGTAGCGTAAACCTCGTATGCATAGTTCTTTGGTCCACCGGAAACGAAACGTGTTATGTAACTACTCTTGCCGTATTCTTCCAACTCGTCTGTCATATCGCCGAGGAAACTACCTGTTGGTATATCTGCCTCGTCATCTCTGGAGATATAGATGACTGAGTCCGTATCATAGTAAAGAACTCTGTTGCCCAATCTTTCAAGATAGCTGTACAGTTTCAGCCGGGCTTGCGCAGTTGTGTAAGCCGCAAGCGCAACGTTAACGGTGCTTAAGGAATCGTATGTTTCTTCTCTAAATTCGTAGTTTACTACTACTACATCTTCGTTAATAGGAACAATCCCGTTAACGTATAGAGAGGGGTTTGTTAAAAGAGAAAATAAGTCCTCCGGTTGATTGAGAATAACCGTTTTCGGTTGATTTTCTCTTTGACCAAGTTTTCCCCAAAACGAGTTCAGGATTAACTTAGCCAAAGATCTATGTCCGGGGTTACTTACAATTTGATCAAAATTGAGCTTAATTCCTTCTCTTTTGAAAAATTCTTCGATGTAGTCGTTCTTTTCCTTATCCGATACACAATTTCCGGGCCACCCCGACGCCTGCTGTTTAATGCAAATGAATTCATTCATCATTTCGGTAAACAGACCGCCTGACTTCCGTTCAGGATCATACCGCGAAATTTGATTATACTTCCAAATTTCATGTATTTTCAAAATTTGATATCCCATCTCCAATGCTTTTCGGACTTCGTCGATCACCCAGGTCCCCGATAAAGCACGCTCCTCCTCATTGTGGTTACATTCGTCGGAACTCATAACCTCACCACAAGTCTTACACAGAACAAACATAAGCTTATTGTTCATTTTAACCGGTAACACTGGGTGATACAAATCCTGTGGCGGTAGTATTGTGCATTTGATCAATCCTTCTGTATTGGGTATTTGCAGCTTTAAACAATCGTCTCCTACATGAACCTTAGGATGGCCAACGGGAAATTTCCCATACTTGCATACCCAGGGGTACAAGGAGCATATATCGATATACTTGATTTTTTCCCCTGGTTGACATTCGTAATAAGTAACACAATTTCCAGTTCTTCCTCCGTAGAAGGCGTCGCGGGGATTAAGCGGTGATGTTTGAACCATTGGATGATTAAATGTGTACGCTTGTATTTCGGGGTTGGAAACCAAACAACGTCGAAATTCGCACTCCCACATCTCATGCACTTCATATCCTAGTTGTTTTAATCGTTCTGTCTTTGCTATGGTTGACTCTTGCCTTAAATTGAGCGTACCCTCATCGTGTAAAAGGTTATCACGATTAAATTTAAAACATTTTTCACAACCGTGATAGAAGCACCCATGGAATTCAAAGACCTTATTGGATTCAGCACAAAATCCATCAACTTTTAATCCTCCAATTATTCTCTCCCGTCCTTTTGCAGCATGAGCTATATCAATGCCTCGTTGATGTTCCTCCCACACAAGCCACTGAATTGCTATTTGTGACTGGTTATCACGATATCGGTAACCACCTTAAGGTATTATTCCAATGGTAAATCTTCGTAGAAAGTTTCTGCGGAACACTTTGTTGCAGGTTGATGCAATAGTACAGGCTTCAGTGAACGGACATACCTTCGAAGTTGTAAGCATTTCCCTCCTAAACTTCAGACATGCTTCCGTTAGAATTTCCACATCACTAACGCAGTACTCCACCAATTCTTTCTTGAAATCAAAAACATCCTCCTTATGTTCTTCATACCACTGTAGAAACTGCTTTCTCTCATCCATGTTGTCGTCGTCATCCGTACCCATCATGGTGTCGGGGGAGTAATTTTCCAAAGCAGGAAGGGGTCCTACATATTCACTGTTGGCAGAAGTATTAAACATATGAGGGAAGTATCCCTTTTTAAAAATGTCCGGTAACCCGAATGCTTTCGGTAATTTTGATAACGCCATTGGGAAATAGTTTAGGGAATCTATCAACTTCACATTCCCTATGGTCATCTGAACTAATTTCGTTCCTCGCATTATTAATTCAGGAGTTAAGTCGGTTTTGGTTATAATATAATTTAGTATAAATTGGTGGTCAAAGCTTTGACCATTGTGGGCAATTACGACAACTGTTTTATACTGTTGCCGGCTAGTTAATATAAAGTCTACCATCCAGTCGACAGGATCCATTTCCGAACTGTTATATTCGTTGTCGGAGGAAATTCGTACTCTGCTGGAGTCAGACCAGTGTCCACAATGACCACAGTTTTTATGCCCGGAGTCAATACACTCTTCACAGCAGGTTTTATAAACGCACAAATTCGGCCTGTGTAAGCGCGATCCTTCATCGTTTATTATCTCCTGTGTGGTCTCCAGATCGTAAAAGACAAACACAAAGTCTTTCAATTGTGGTTTGCCTTTGTCGGGTAGCATATGGCATTGATGTGTTTGCGGTAGATGTTTTTTGCAAATCTTACAATATATTTCTCCACAAATGTGCTCTCTTTCGGTTCTCACCGTCTTTAAGCACTTTTCGCATTGCAGTATTGTTTCGCATACACTCTGCCCATCGTTGATGCCCTTTCTCTTATGGTTATCGAGACAGGTTTGACTGTTGAAGGTTCGATGGCAATCGGGACACTTTAGTCTGACTTCTCGAGGGCATGCGGGTGACTGTTGGCATCCACGACAAATCCCTCCACACCTATGTCTGTTTTTATCGTTGTATGGGATGTGGCAGTCCTCGCAGAAGTATACGCATGTAAAGGCAGCAGTCAGCGATGTAATTACGTTGTAATGTCCCTTATGATAGAGGAGGTTAATCTTTTTATCTTTCTTTAACCCTTGAAACATAACGTCACGACCTTTGTTGCCATACAGATAGACGCAGATGGTGTAGTCTTTCAGGAATTCTTGGAACCTTTGAAGCTCCGGAATTCCGCAGCCGTCTTCAGGTATGGTGACATCAGCATCGCGTATGAGGGTTTGTGCCTTCATGGTCTGCATCTTTCTGGTGTCCTTCCTAATAGCTGTATAATCGGGGTTCTTGTCAACGTTAGCCATGGCGACAACCAGAGCGCGGGGCAGACAAAGGTTATCAGTATTCTTGATGGTTACTATACCTGTACGTTTGCTACACTCTTCGGTGAAAGAGTTGTAGGTAACGACCCGCATTCCTCCTCTCCCTACAGGCATACGTACGGATGTCACTCCAAGACAAAAGGTGTCTGTACTGAACCCCATTGAATTTGACTGGAACAGCGAGACAAGTACGTTCCAAACATCGTCGGTGTTCAATGCAGAGGCCTCCCGAAATCGTACCCATCCTTCTCCTTTGGCAAATCCTTTACTGCAGATACTCATGCCCACCTGGTCATTTGGGTTGAGATGCTGCGTTGCCGATTGTATGGCCTTGTTGATGGCATCTCGAACCCAGCTTACGGGTTCAGCGTTATCTAAGAAAAACATATTTAGCACATACAATTAAATAGAAAAAATATTTACTTACCAGGTATTGAGTTTATTTTAAACTCCATTGTGCGTCCCTGCATATTGAACCGTTTAATGGTCGTGGTTACATCCTTTGTAATAGTAAACATTGTTGTAGTTAGTTGATTACATAGACTGATTTTCTCCACTGGCTATCACCGATTATATAGCAGTTGTTATCGCGAACAAATTCTTATCTCTGACGTCAGCAACTGATAAGATACCAACATATATTGTTTCCCCACAATTAAAATAAAAGCAACGTGAAAAATGCGTTGCCGTTGCAAAATTACTTTACATTATTTATACATTGTAAGAAAAATATGGAATTTCTTTTGTTTTATGTAATATCTACACGTGCACTTACTACATTTTTAAGGACTGATAAGAATGATATTCGTTAGCAATGTGAAAACATTCGTTAGTGTTATCGCGTTTAGCAATGTCGCCGTTGCAAAATTGCTTTTTTATCTATGTAATTATTTACATTGTAAGAAAATATGGAATTTCTTTTGTTTTACGTAATAAATTCATGTTATAACTATTCTTATCTCTGACGTCAGCAACTGATAAGAAACCAGCATATTTTTGTGTTTTGTTAACAATGATATTTTTGTCGGTTGATATATTGTTTATTTTTTATGATGGCAGAAATGGAAGAACGGCTTCGGCCGAATTTCAGCCATCAGGTTGAAAGGTTAATGTTTATATGTTGTATAATGTGCCTCCAATGAGTTTTTTCGATAAACGTATTATTAAATAAATTATTATTATTTCTTTCTTCGAAACATTTAAATTTTCCCTCCCAAAATGACCGACGATTTCTCGCTAAAAACAACAACTTATGACGTCATTGGTCCATAAAATTACCGTATCTCCTAAACTAAGGCCCGTATCGAGAAACTAATTGCAAAAATTGTCCGCTTTGACAACTACGACTTCCGGTTCAAAATGGCCGACTTCCGGTTCAAAATGGCCGACTTCCGGTTCATAATGGCCGACTTCCGGTTCAAAATGGCCGACTTCCGGTTCAAAATGACCGACTTCCGGTTCAAAATGGCCGACTTCCGGTTCAAAATGACCAACTTCCGGTTCAAAATGGCCGACTTCCGGTTCGAAATGGCCGACTTCCGGTTCAAAATGACCGACTTCCGGTTCAAAATGGCCGACTTCCGGTTCGAAATGGCCGACTTCCGGTTCAAAATGGCCGACTTCCGGTTCGAAATGGCCGACTTCCGGTTCAAAATGGCCGACTTCCGGTTCGAAATGGCCGACTTCCGGTTCAAAATGACCGACTTCCGGTTCAAAATGGCCGACTTCCGGTTCAAAATGACCAACTTCCGGTTCAAAATGGCCGACTTCCGGTTCGAAATGGCCGACTTCCGGTTCAAAATGGCCGACTTCCGGTTCAAAATGGCCGACTTCCGGTTCAAAATGGCCGACTTCCGGTTCAAAATGACCGACTTCCGGTTCAAAATGGCCGACTTCGGCACGCCGGTGCGCCGGTGCTATGCTGGGGGCGGCGGTCTTCGGTGCGTTACGGCCGGGGCTAACTTCACACCGGCGTGCCGGCCCGCCATGCGCGCCAAAAGTTCGCGCATGCGCCTCCAAACCGACCTCTCAAATTTTCCCGCCAAAAATGGCACTGACTTCCGGTGGCCATCTTGAAATTTTCAAATTTCCCGCCAAAATGGCTGACTTCCGGTGGCCATCTTGAAATTTTCAAATTTCCCCGCCAAAATGGCTGACTTCCGGTGGCCATCTTGAAATTTTCAAATTTCCCGCCATGCGCCGATTCAAATTTTTTGCGCCAAAAGTTTGCGCGGCTGGCTGAGGTTCGCGCATGCGCGGCAGAACCAACCCCATACCTACTTACGCCAGGTAGTGCTTTAGAGGTGCGTGTGACCGCTATGTATCAAAAAATAAAACGGTTTTTAAAGGCACACCCGGAAGTGATTGTAGTTGGAGCTGATAAGGGCGCGACCACAGTAGTTATGAACCGTGATGAATACATTAGTAAAGCAACGGAAATGCTTAATAACACTCAAACGTACAAAAAGATAACAAGATCACCTTTGGTTAGTCAGCAAAATGACGTAAATAAATTGCTTCTTCGTCTCAGAGATAATGGCTGCATAACGGACGCAGATTACACAAAGATGCGCATAAAAAATTCCCAAATGAGTAAAGCTTACTTCAAACCGAAAATTCATAAGGAAGGTAATCCATTAAGACCAATTATATCAGATGTGGGCTCGGCAACCTATGCACTTTCTAAATACATAGGTAACATCCTGTCGGTATCCTTGTCGACTGAAACTAACTTCAATGTTGTTGATTCATTTGACTTCATAGAAAAAATAAAAAGTGCTAGATTGCCTGAAGAACACGTCTTGGTTTCATTTGACGTTGTGAGTCTCTTCACCAACATACCGCTTCAATTGGTAATACAAATCATTGAACAGAAATGGCAATTGATACAACCGAATTGTACATTTACGGTCAGATTGTTCACGGATACCTTGAAATTCTTGTTCGAGAACACGTACTTCACGTTTAACGACCAGTACTATAAACAAATATTTGGCACACCTATGGGGTCACCAATCAGCCCTATTTTGGCTTTGATTACTATGGATTACGTTCTGGAAAGTATATCTCCTTCTTTAGGGCCTATAGCGTTCTTGTATAAATTTGTAGATGATATAATAACGTGTGTTCCTCGTGAGAAGGCTGACGACATTTTGACGATCTACAATAGTTTTGATCCACATATACAGTTTACTATGGAAGTTGAAACCGAAAATTTTATCCCCTTTTTGGATTGTAGGGTGATTAGGGCGACTGATGGTTCCATAAGCACTGACTGGTATACGAAACCGATGTACTCTGGGCGCTATATTAATTTTCACTCGAATCGCTCATTCAGACATAAAATCAACACCATACATGGCATGAAAAACAGAATATTAAAGATATGCGACCCGGTGTTTCAGCGCTCGGCATTGAATAGACTTTCTTTGGCTTTCATAAACAATGGATTTCCTGTGAAATTGGTAAATAGACTGTTATTCTCGACTAGAGCTCAGATCCGGACAATTCAGGGCAGTATATTTGATCCACCACAGTTACCTACAGATACTTATTTAAAAATACCGTCCATTCCAACGGTTACAAATAAGATAAGAAAGATACTTCAACCTTTTCTACAAGACAACATAAAACTAGTTGAACATTATCCTCACAAACTGAATACGATATTTACTAAGATCAAGGATGAGGTCCCGTTTCTGTTTCGATCTAATGTAATTTATAAAATTCAGTGCTTGGACTGTGATGGTTGTTATGTCGGCGTCACCGGTCAGTGGTCGCGGAACCGAATTTGTTTACACAGAAGCGATTGTAATACAAAAAAGACAAGATGTGCCTTGGCGGCCCACGCGATAAACCACAAACATTGTTTTAATTTCGTAAGTGAAAATATTAGATTCCGATGCTCATTACAATAACAGAATGTTTCTGGAGATGTACAACATAAACATAACAGAAAATAATGTGAACTTTAAGCAGGATGTTGAAAACCTTAGCCACATATACTCTCACATAATTGATTTTGATGTAAAGAGAAGACCGCCAAGGCAAATAGAATACTCAACTCTTGCGTTCTAGGTGCTGTTTTTGAATTGTAATATTGGGGTTAAGTTTTACTGTTGACCGAGGGATTGATGGTTGGCGGCGCTGTGTCTACCTGGACTTGCGCGCGTCCTGGTGATGTGAGAGAATAAAAAAATACTGTTTTGTTTATATTCATGACGATCCACGTTTGCACATGCTATTCGTCTTGTTTTGTTCGTGAATAGTGTAAAAATGTCCGTATCGTCCACAAAGGGTGAAATTCTTTAGTTGTGCTCCGTTATTAATGTTCGCACCTTGCTTTTTTTTAATGTCTCGCTACCTCCTTTAAACTCGCACTAAGTAGGATTGACACACCGCTAGATGGAATTGTATTGCTTATTGTTGATATTTTCAGAACCTTACCTGAAGAAGGGTCAATAAAGATCCGAAAATTTGTAAGATTTAAATGAGTTTCATTTAAACCAAAAAAGCCAGTGATCGACACCCAGAAAATCAACTACATACTACTATATTAAATTGACGATCAATTAATACACCATTATCCATATATATATATATATATATATATATATATATATATATATATATATACAATTCAGACGAAGGTAACGTGGGAAATTCGGTCAAGTGGGCGAAGTGTATAAAACTCCTTTTATCTCAGTTCAAATTTTCGTCTTTAATTAAAAACTTCATCAGGAACAAGCTAATTAAATACAACAAAGGCTAAGTTAGTAAAACGTCAAAATTACAGATAGTTAACAAAAAAGTTTCTACTTACAATTAGAGTATTATAAAAGTCTGCTTGGAGAGAACATTATAGGACAAATCATGCCGCCTTACATCAATAAAACAATTGGATGGAACGCTTCACTAAACGGGCACAAATAAGCACAAACAAATATACTTTTTGGTCGACACATGTCTTCCCAACACTAGATTAAAAAACCGGCTGACTGACAACGTCCGAACGGAATACAACAAACAAAAATAACCTTCAACTATCAGAGCTACCAACACTACCCCAACCTCCTCGCGTGAAAATTTTAAATTATTATTGATTAAGAATGAGTAAATATTACTAAGTTGACTTGTATCCGATTTGAAGTTTAAACAATTTCTAATGTTAACCTGAATATGGTACATTTCCAAAAACAGTCTACATTTATAGTTATTTTCAACTGCAACAATTTTGGTGTCATCCCATTTCATAGTATGGTCCATATCAAACGCGTGCTGACCAACCGCACAGTTCTTTTTGCCCAATCTCAAATCACTTTTGTGCAAAGCTAACCGAGATTTGAGCCATTGACTAGTTTGACCATAGTAATTCATCGGACAGCTACCACACGGTATACTATAAATTACATTAGATTTAAGAAAGTGAGGGGTTTTGTCTTTGATATCCGAGAAAATACTACCAATAGTCTTTTTATTACTGATCACTATACGGAAATCATCATTCCTGAGCAAACGAACCAACCCAATTGAAAGACTATCAATCCGAGAGAGTTTCTTACATTTAAAGGAGGGAACAACACAACCGTCATCCGTTGCGCAATCTCGGACGGGGCTGTTAAAAATCAACCTCTGAACGAGAGTCCTAGGATATCCATTGTTGATGAACATCTCACTCAATTCCCGCAAGTTAACATCAACAAAAGAAAGGTCACTAATGTACATCACCCTATTCCTCATGGCCACCAAAGTGTTAATCGTCTGACTAATGGAATGACTCGAATAAAAATTTATAAATCTACCAGATGCCGTGGGTTTCCTATACCAATCCAATATGATGTTGAAGAGAAACAAACAATATTCAAAGAATTTCGCACAAATCCTTTAGGTGGACACAAAGGTATCAGCAAAACCTATAAAAAAATCGTAAACACTATAAGTGGCCAAATTTGATGAAAGACCTAAAATCCTTTATAAGTACTTGTGAAGATTGTCGAAAAAATAAATCTAATCGAGCAACGAAAATGCCAATGGTAATCACTACCACAGCCACAAAACCGTTTGAAAAGGTAAATCTTGATATCGTGGGACCGCTACCAGGAACCGAATTAGGGAACAAATACATACTAACATTCTCAGATGACCTAACAAAATTCTGCCAAGCCATTCCCATCCCTAATCAGGAAAGTAACACTATTGCTGAACATTTTGTCAAAAAATAATTTGCAAATTCGGAACACCCGACTGTGTACTCACAGACCAAGGTGCAAATTTTTTGAGTTTAATTATCAAGGATACTTGTAAACTTCTAAAAATTACAAAAATACAAACAACCACTTTCCATCCTCAATCTAATGGAAGTTTAGAAAGATCTCACCGTAATCTAGTAGAGTATTTGAGAAGTTATACCAATAAAGACAAAGATAATTGGGATACCTGGTTGCCTTATGCAATTTTTACTTACAATACTACCGTTCACACTTCTACAAATTATACTCCATTCGAATTGCTATTTGGTAGGGAGGCAAACCTACCTACAGCTTTAAAACGTCCTCCAGATATTTGTTATAATTAAGACTTATATCAGAATGAACTGAAAGCGAGACTACAACACTCTTTCCAAGTAGCTCGTGAAAATCTTTTGAGTAACAAAGAAAAATCTAAAAATTATTACGATAGAACCACAAACTCTATTACACTAAAAATCGGATCAAAAGTTATGTTATATAACAACAACAAAAAGAATAAATTGGACCCTGTCTATAAAGGACCATATACTGTAGTAGAAATCAATTCGGACGTAAACACTACGATCCTCATAGGTAATAAAAGGGTCAAAGTGCACAATAACCGATTAAAAATATTTGAATAAGCAGAATTATCGGGTACTATTTCTCTTACCAGATGTGGACCTTAGCCCTAACAATCCTCCTTGTCGCCAAGTATTCCCGAGTGCATGAATTGTACAACGTCACTCCTATTGATCATCAACCTGGACTATATTACGAAAATACCAACGCTTTAGCATTATATCATAGAGTGTGGAAACTATATTCCGAAATGAACTTGCGGAGTTATCAGAGTCTGTATCAAAACGTTCTAGTAAATATGAAGGAAATTACTGCGATTTGGAACCAAGCAAAGACTGTAGAGGTTTTGACATGTGGAACATATTCATATCTTATTAACAAAACAACTCAAAACTTGGAACGTCAAAATACGTTGTTGCTACGTTTACTAGGATCTGACAAAGCCTATATAACAAAACGATCAGCTTTCAATTTCGTGGGACATGTTTCCGAACTCTTATTAGGAACGTTAGACGAAGACGATCGTATAATTTTCACGGATAAAATACAAATTTAGAATCAAACCAAAACAAAATGTTAGAATTGTCACATCATCAAATATCTACGTTCGAATCAGCTATGCATGTAATGAATGAAACCTTAAAATCTGGAAATAATTTATTTGAACAATTAGAAAGTCATATGAGAAATCTTACACTTTATACAAATAACATAACACAATAACACATGTTGTAATGTAAATGATGTGAAGACCCGAGTTCAATTCGTAGAGAGATTTGAAGAAGGATTTTCGATTTACGAGTTATTAGTAACTCAACTTTACACTTGTCAAGAAACATTTGATCAGAATTTCTGCCAATGAAGGTACCATCCATCCTTATTTAATAGGACCATCCATACTTATAAAAGAATTACAAGAAATACAGCATTTAATTCCCCGAGAGGTAACTTTTCCCGTACCACTTATTAACGATTACTCTCATGATTTGTATAAATTGGTTTCACTGAACTTGTATCTCCATGATGACAATTTAATGTTTGTATTGAAAGTGCCGCTAGTTAACAAAGACTTCTACCAAGTGGTAAAAGTGACGAGTGCACCAGTGCGCGTACAGGACGATGTATTCGCATATATAAAACCTGAAAACCCATATATTGTATTCGATACTATTAAGCAACTTTACTTTTTAGCTAATAAGGATTATTTTACTCATTGCCAATCTGCTAAAGAGATGATAATTTGTAAGGAGCCAATTCCCTTCCATTTTGTCAGATCTGAAAAAACAATTGTGAAGTAACGCTTTTCACAACCGGAACGTTATCTGAAAATTGCGACGAACGCATCATAAAACTCTCTTCAATTTCAGTTATAACTTTAGAGTATTCTAACTCATGGATAATTTCAGTACCTAATGCTACCAATCTTCAGATAACTTGCGAAGAAAATAATAAGTTTTCAATAATTTTAAATAATACTTTCATTTTAGAATTAAGTCCAACTTGTAAAGCTTTTACGAACAGTATCATTCTAAAATCATTTAGAGAACCCAAACTTTCAACCAAACTTAACAACTCATTCATCCCAAATATTATAGATTTTAAAGACATCATTTTAAACAACCCTAAATTAAACTTTGATAAATTACCAACATTTAATTTTACTACTCCCACACCAGATCTTATTACTTTAGATAAGTATAGTAAGGAGTTAGAAGATTTAAAAGAAATAGAGCACACTGTTACGTTATCTCCGCATAATAAACACCATTATATCTCAATTTACATTATAATAATTGTTCTAATTTTCGTGATTAGTATTGTAACCCTATATTTTGTAAAACTAAAAAAATTCAGCACCTTCAAAAATATTTACAATCATTATTACCTAAGCCATTAGAAATTGAAACACAAGTCGTACATACAACAGAATCTGAAGGGGTAGATATTATAAAAAACTCAAATGAAAATTGTAGCAACCCTAGCTACAAGTTTCAAAACTAAGGGGGGAGGTGTTATGAAATAATTCACATTCCTTTGTAGGTACGACATACCCAGTAACACAGCATGGAAGATTCCACTAGTCTATATTTTTGCTGAATGCACACTTCTTTTGTGTGTGCATAAATCACGCCATGTCCATATAAGGACATGTCAACCGCGATTGGCTAAGAACGCCTCAGGCGAATCTTCCACGACGTGTCTGCTAGTTACCTGAAATGCAGATACACTGGAGTATTAGTTCAACCATAACAGCTGTAACATCTAACGACGGAATAAAACGTGTTAAAAGGTTTTGTGAGTTTTTTATCTTCAAACCATCCGCTACTGAAGAATCCCAAATTCAGTACGAGAACATCCCCGTACAACAAATTGGTGTCAGGTGTGGGGTCCCCGTACAACAATTGGTCCAACAAAACCCCCAGACGTAGATAGTATCGCGTGTTAGAGTGAGATAGAACATTATTTTAAGCGCAGAACGTGTCTGGTGGGAATAACCATTGCAGAAGCTTCTGTCGAGTTATAGGACGAGTATGCAAGTAGATTCTTATGACCGGTGGCGGGTAGTGCCTAAATAACTGTCAAGTAAGTATCCATATTTATAAATTTGTCAAATTAACTGCACACAAATAAATACTTATGTTACATCGTTATATCGACGTATTTATACAATGGATGACGTTTCTAGTTTGTTGGAAGAGTGGGACTTAAGCAATCTGAGGTGTGTTTGCCGGTGAGTACAATTATGGCATAACTTAAACATGAAAAATAGACGGTTGGCGCATTCAGCGGTATTGTTCTTTCGGGTCATTGCGTCCGGGTGTCCGCCGTACCTGTTCAACATTATTAGGTTTCGGTCAGATGTGCACACCTTGAACATCAGGTTTAAGGGCTTATTAACACCACCGGCGCACAGAACTGAATCATTTAAGAAATGCTTTTCGTATCAAATAACAAAGATCTACAATGGCTTGCCTCCGGGGTGTAGGGTGTGGACTTCTGTGTTCTCTTTTAAGGCGAAGTATCGGTCGCATCTATTTGCTGAGCAGTTTGCGGAAGGCTGATGGACATAAACCATCTATCTTTATTAGATTAGTGTTTATTTATTACTCCTGATGCGTGGGCATGATCTATTGTGGGTGTTGGCGGACCATCAGAGTATGTTGTTTGTATGTGGGTATATGTGCGCTCGTGCATGGTTTCTTTAATTTGAGAGCGGGATTTGTAGACTAAAGGCGGATTGATACCTTTAGTTCTTTGCGGGTTTTTAGTGTATTTTTCTTATATTTACGTTTAGGGCGGTTAAGATTGTTCCCATTGTTGGTTATTTTCTCGGTAGGATGGAAGAACAATTGTTGAAATTGAATCCCACCGTTTGTTCACTGTTTATTATTAGTGTTTGTGTAATTGATGTTAAAGCGAACAATAAAGCAATTTTTATTTATTTATTTATTTATTTATTAACTACGTAGGGTATTGTGGCATCACACCTTACCTGCTATGAGGATCGAGCATGGAGTAAATACATATATACTAATATAAATGGGCTACTCAAGGCCACCTTTGTGGACTCTATTTTTAGTTCACCCCCATCCGCTAGGAGGCGCTAGTAGCACTTCCACTACTAGCCTTTTCACATATTATTTTTTAATTAATTCATAAAATCAGGAAAATCGCGCAATGGAACTAGTACAGTACAAACATTACCACAGAAAATTTAAGTTATTTACTTCACCCATATACCAACGAAAAATATACGTTTAAAAGTCTGTGGTAAAAATTAGCGCTGTCACAAGCATGTTACTAGACAGTTCATTGACAGAACTTTATGGTTGTTTCTTAACGTCATGACCAACGCCATGACCACGCAACACGCGACATCCATAATGACGCTTTGACTGAGCCAATAGGTGTCAAAGATGTGATTCGGCCGGCATAGTAGCGCGCTAGTCAGAGACAGCGCGTGGGGGTGAACTAAAATTGTGCTATCAACGCCTGCGTATAGGAAGTAAGCACCCCATGGGATCGAGCCGTCTGGGACAACTGTCGCCACGTCGACGAACTATTTTGTTATGATATATTAATTGATTCACTTTCCTTACTTCATACTAAAAACACGTCAAATAAAACTTCAACTTCTACCACTTGAATATTTTAAATTATAGTCTTAATATTTAAGCTATATTTTGGTAACCCCGACGTGATCTTCTGAAAGACGTGATCTTCTGAACCGACGTGATTTCTGAAACGAAGATTTTCGACCCTACGTTCTTCTACGCCGATTCTGTGATCTTCAGCCCTACTTCTTATGTCGTTACTTCAAGATTTTAAGATAGCTTTTTAACGCCTTCTTCAATTCCTGTAAGGATAAGGCGGTTTTCTTACTCCAGCGAAGAGGACTGTGCAGGTTTGCCTCATTTATTTCTTTTCTCGTGGGAAATAGATTAAAAGGAAAAAGGATTTTTTGAAATTGACAATTTTACCCTTTAACGTCACTTCAACGTCATTATAATGTCATGATTCATCAGGATGATACTGGGGACAACAGGGATCAAATAGAAAACATTTCATCAGTGAAATTACCACCTTTTTGGATTTCGAAACCAGATTTGTGGTTTATGCAAATTGAAGCACAATTTTCACTATTAAGAATCCATGCTGACAAAACCAAATACAACCTTGTTTTGGCTAATCTCCCTCTAGAAATTATCTCTAATGTTTATGATTTTCTGTCCGATCCTCCTCTTATTAACATGTACGAAAATTTAAAAGCATCCCTCATATCGCGGCTATCCTTTAGTCAAGAGAAGCGTCTTGACGAGCTTTTGTCTGGTTCAGAGATGGGACACCGGAAGCCCTCTGACTTTTATCGTCGTATGCTTACAACTGTAGGTGGCACACAGATGGTTACTCAAGAACTATTAGTGAAATTATGGAAACGTAGACTTCCACAAACCATTTCCATCGCGTTAGTGGCCTCCGGAAAAGATAACGTTATTGATCTTTTACCACAAGTCGATAAAATTTGGGAATCTCTAAATTCTAATTTTTCTTC
Organism: Melinopterus prodromus; assembly: GCA_964023965.1. Classification (NCBI taxonomy): domain Eukaryota; kingdom Metazoa; phylum Arthropoda; class Insecta; order Coleoptera; family Scarabaeidae; genus Melinopterus; species Melinopterus prodromus. The sequence continues at coordinate 29,895,604 of OZ030395.1, forward strand.
TGACTCACCAAAAATGTATCAAATGACACACTCTCCTTCATCATCCTCATCCCAAATCTACAATCTACAATTTTCCGATCTTACGCATTCTTTTCTTGAAATGCAAAAACAGTTTACCACACTACAAACAAAAGTTGCAAGAACAGTTTAATAATAATTCAAGACAACTTTGTCAAAATTGTCAGCATTGTCTTTCTTAGCCTACATCTCATCCTGCTTATTTACATCCCTCCACACATCGTTCACGTTCTTCTACTCGTCAATCTTAACCTCCTTCGCATAAATCTTCTTCTTTTGTGCGTCAACAACAATATTCTACTATTAATCGTCCTCATACTCTTTAACAACCGAAATTTGCTTCACAACCATCTTCTTCAATTTGTAATTATCACAGAAACTTCGGTGATAAAGCATTGCATTGTTTTCCTTGGTGTTTTTATTATAATAAATCCTTCAACAATTCTGACTCGCAAAAATCCCAAAACACTATTCCAAAAAACGAATAAAGGTTTCAACAACAAATGATTCTAAATCATTTAATTATTCCAAATTTATACAAAATTATGCACAAAACAATCAAAAAAGTTTACGTCTTTTTATTTTTGATCATGCAATTAAAAATCATATTCTCATTGATACCGGAGCTGACATTTCAGTAATCCCCGGATTTTTTTCTAAATCTTCACAAAGATAATAGCTCTTCTCTTACCGCTGCAAAAGGTACCGTTATTTCAACTTATGGCAAAAAGATGTTAACGGTTTCCTTAAATTTGCGTAGTGATTTTTCTTTTGTATTTACAATTGCAGACGTTTCTCGTCCAATCATTGGTGCTGATTTTCTTTATAAATATGGTATTACGGTAGATATTAAAAATCGTATTTTAATCGATCCAATAACTAATTTTCCTTCATCCTGTTCACTTATTTGTTCAAACATTCCTTCACCTAAATTATTTGCTGTTGAAACTAACTACACTAATCTTTTAAAACAATTTCCTTATTTATTTTCTGCGCCTGATTTTTCACGTCCTGTTCAACATTCAATTACACATCACATTTACACTTCTAATCACCTTCCTTTTTGTCGTCCTCGTCGTTTAAATTCTTTAAAACACAAGTTAGCTAAAACTGAATTTGATCATATGGTTTCCTTAGGGATTTGTAGACCATCATCATCTTCAGTTGCTTCACCTTTGCATATGGTCCCTAAAAAGGAATCAAATGATTGGAGACCCTGTGGCGACTACCGCCTTCTCAACATTTCTACTATTCCTGACCGCTATCCATTACCGCACATACAAGATTTCAATCTACATGTTCATAATTGTTCAATTTTTTCAAAAATAGATCTTGTTCGCGCTTATCACCAAATTCCTGTTGCAGGAGAAAACATTTTTAAAACCGCAATTACTACGCCTTTTTGTCTTTTCGAATTCACACGAATGCCCTTTGGTTTACGAAATGCGGCTCAAACTTTTCAACGTTTTATCAACGAAGTTACTGCTGGTCTTGATTTTATTTTTGTCTATTTAGATGATATTTTAATTGCGAGTAGGACCGAACAAGAACACTTCCAACACTTAACACAACTTTTTGAAAGTTTGATAATTTCGGCATAAATATCAAACCTTCAAAATGCATATTTGCTGTTGATTTCATTGACTTTTTAGGTCATAATATATCCCAAAAGGGTATACTTCCTTCACTTGAGCGTATTAAAGTCATTAACAGTTATCCTATTCCTAAAACTGCCAAGCAATTGGAACGTTTTTTGGGTATGATTAACTTTTACTATAGATTTGTTCCTAACTTTTCCAAACTTCTTCAACCATTATTTTGTTTAGCAAACTCGTCTCGACTTTCTAAACAAAAAGAATTAATTTCTTGGTCTGTAGAATGTGAAAATAGCTTCTCAGCCGCTAAGAATGCACTTATTAATGCCAACTATCTCTAACAACTGACGCCTCTAGCTCTTCTATTGGCGCAGTGCTAGAACAAATCGTAAATAACACTTCTCAACCTATAGCTTATTTCTCAGGAAAACTGACAACATCACAGGCTAATTATTCCACTTTTGATCGCGAACTTTTAGCAATTTATAAAGCCATAAAATATTTTCGACATTTTCTAGAAGGTAATCAATTTACAGTTTTTACAGATCATAAACCACTCATAAATTCTCTTTCTTCTAAAATAGAAAAATCCCCACGCCAATCTCGTTATTTCAATTTTATCGCACAATTTTCTTCTGACATCAAATTTATCAAAGGTAATTCAAATATTGTCGCTGACACGCTTTCTAGATTAGATATTGATTCTATTCATTCTCCTACATATCCTAGCATTGACATTTTAAAAACTGCTCAAGATTCCGATCCTCAACTTTATTTTCTTTTATCAAAACAAAACTCTAGCACTACCAAATTTACACTTTCTCAAAAAGAGATTTCGTTTTCTAAATTACAGCTTTGGTGTGAAATTAGTTCTGCACCACCACGTATTTATGTTCCTCTCTCCTTACGTCACACAATTTTCTTAAACTTCCATAATATTTCACATCCGGGTATTAGAATTACCCAAAATTTAATTAATACTAGATTTTTCTGGCCTAAAATGAATTCCGACATTTATCACTACACCAAAGCTTGTATTAATTGTCAAACTTCCAAAATTCACAAACACACTAAATCACCTTTACAAACTTTTAATATTCCTAAAGGCCGTTTTGAACACATACACATCGATATTGTTGGTCCGTTAACTCCTTCTGGTGGATCTTATTATATCCTTACAGTTATAGAGCGATTTACAAGATGGACAGAAACATATCCTCTTTCAGAATTCTCAACTTTAACTGTGGCTAATACACTTCTTACGCATTATTTTTCTCGTTTTGGCATTCCTCACACAATTACTCACGATCAAGGTGCACAATTCGAATCTCAACTATTTTCACAATTTAATCAATTTTTAGGCTCTTACCAAATTCATACATCATCTTATCACCCACAAAGTAATGGTATTCTGGAACGTTTTCATAGAACCCTCAAAACTGTTTTCATTGCTAGAGGTAACTCACACCGATGGAAATATGATCTTCCTATTATCCTTCTCGCTTTAAAATCTTCGATTAAAGAAGATTTAGGTTGTTCACCTGCTGAACTAGTTTATGGTCAACCTTTACGTATTCCAGGTGAATTTTTCACCACATTATCTGATAGTTTAGATACACTTCCTTTACTAATCATTTTGCGTGAAACTTTCTCTAATCTAAAACCAATTTTAACTCATCATCATTCTTCTGCCAAACCTTTTATTCATAAAGATTTGTTAGACTCTGACTTTGTTTTCCTTCGTTTAGAAGGTAAAAGGACTTTTTTAGCACCTAGATATGAAGGTCCTTTTAAAGTTATTCAAAAATATTCTAAAAATTTTATCATTTTGAGAAACAACAGAAATTTATCCGTCAGCATTGATCGGTTGAAACCAGCTTTCATTCTAGCGGATAATGACGTAAGTTCTACTCTAATTTTTTCAAAAAAAATCTGATTCAAACAAGAAAGACTATTTTACTTAATTCGGCTCGATTTTCCTTTTGATTTATTTTCTTCGAGGGGGGAGTATCTGTGGCATCACACCTTACCTGCTATGAGGATCGAGCCGTCTGGGACAACCGTCGCCACGCCGACGAACTATTTTGTTATGATATATTAATTATGTAAATGAAATAACTCTTCTTCGATGCAAATTAATTTATTTAATTTACTTGGGACGCGTTTCGGACCACAGGTCCATCATCAGCCGCCAAATCTACAGAAAATCAAACCGACATAAGTCAACAGCAGGCGATTAAAATGAGAAACGGAACTTGTCTAACCAAAAATCAGAAAAATTCCGCTTTCATTCATATACAAATTTTCCATTCCATTTATAATGTTACTCTTGTTTATATTTATGAACTACTACATGAATCAACAAGCATTAAGTTCGGTGCAAAACTAGTTCGGTGTCTTAGAGAGTCGTCACCATAGAGTCGCGTACATAAATCAATGCTAATTGTAAGCTTTTCTTACTATATTTACTAGTAATTTAATATACCTATAGCTTAAATATTAAGGCTATAATTTAAAATATTCAAGTGGTAGTTGAATGTATTCAAGTTGAAGTTTTATTTGACCTGTTTTTAGTATGAACTAAGGAAAGTGAATCAATTAATATATCAGATTTAGATCCATAATGCATCAACAAATTTAAGGATGTAAATGAAATAACTCTTCTTCGATGCAAATTAATTTATTTAATTTACTTGGGACGCGTTTCGGACCACAGGTCCATCATCAGCCGCCAAATCTTCAGAAAATCAAACCGACATAAGTCAACAGCAGGCGATTAAAATGAGAAACGGAACTTGTCTAAACAAAAATCAGAAAAATTCCGCTTTCATTCATATAAAAATAAAATAAAATTAATTGAACTAATTAAGCACAATGAGGACAGTATAAACGAATTTAAACAATTTTAACATCAAATACTTACAGTCAATTAGTCGAAGTCGTCGACAAGATTAAAAAACATAACAAATAATGAACACTTTAAAAATTGTATAGTAAAAATATCAGGCGAGGAAAAATCTACGGAAGGCAGCAAATGTATGTGTAATCACTGGCAGCGTTGGAACGGAAAGGACAGACAGTTTGTCGGGCGAAAACGTCCTAACTGGTTCCTCCAAAAACGGAGGAACACATATATCAACATATATCGAAAACCTACCTCCATACCCACAATAACTCCCTTTGATTCCAACCACCATTTTTCCCACCGCTTTGCATCTTTGAGGTATTATTTTCACCGCGCTCTCACTTACCCACTTAGTTATGAAGACAGAATTAAGGAAATCAATTTCGTTACTCAACTGGCTACCAATTTTAATTTTCCTGCTAATTTGATCAATAAAACTTTTAATAACACAGCCATAAAACTAGACCCTCTATATACACGTAATAGTAAATTCAATGATCCTCCCCTTTATAAACCTATTCATTTTAAAATATTAATCAGAAACTTCCCCATATTTTATCGCCCTATAATATCATCCCTGCTTTCAAAACACAAAATCAATTATTACAACTCCTCTCAACAAACCGTCATACCCCAAAACCTATACTCGATCAAAACGGGATCTATTCCATCCATTGTGGTAACTGTAATGCTTGTTACATTGGTCAAACCGGTAGAAAACTATCTCGTAGAATTTATGAACATAAAACCACCCCTAATTCTAATATATACCGTCACAAAATTGAAACAGGACATAATATTGATTTTGATAATGCCGAACTTTTGCACAAATGTCAAAAGGGCCCCATAATGGACCTTCTTGAGCTTTTGGAAATTGAAGACACCTGGTGTAAACCTTATCAATGACCAAGTGCATTCTTATGTCAAGCATTTATTCACTTATGCTCTGTAAATTTGTTTATACCTAACTCTCTTTGTTTCCTTTTTCAATTTGCTTACCTTTAAAATTTAATTTTACATCTTTTTACTTTTACATATATTTCCCTCGATTCAACGCTGTTGTCTGGATTGCCTATATTGTATTTTATTTGTTTTTATATATTTTTATCCCTTGATATACTGTAATTGCCTTTTTCATTTCTTCATTTTTAGAGTGCTTTTCTCATAATTGCCTCATCCTTTGATTTTGTTTGTTTTTGTTGTTATGCCTTTTTTTGCCTGTTTTCCACATGTTCATATCAATTTCATTTTTCATTCTCCAATTTCATTGTATTTATGCAACTTAATATGCATCTTATCGCGTTGTTTATTTTATAATATAAGTTTTGTATTTTTGTATGGTCACTCATTGTTAAATGTGATTGGCCTTTTTTATATTTTATACATTAATATTTGTTATTCAATCCTATTGAGCTGGGGATTTTCTCTTTGCTCTATTTTCTTGTCTATTCCTTTTTTGTTTTTTGTGGGTTGCGTTCTGATCACCACGTTTTCGCCCGACAAACTGTCTGTCCTTTCCGTTCCAACGCTGCCAGTGATTACACATACATTTGCTGCCTTCCGTAGATTTTTCCTCGCCTGATATTTTTACTATACAATTTTTAAAGTGTTCATTATTTGTAATGTTTTTTAATCTTGTCGACGACTTCGACTAATTGACTGTAAGTATTTGATGTTAAAATTGTTTAAATTCGTTTATACTGTCCTCATTGTGCTTAATTAGTTCAATTAATTTTATTTTATTTTTATATGAATGAAAGCGGAATTTTTCTGATTTTTGTTTAGACAAGTTCCGTTTCTCATTTTAATCGCCTGCTGTTGACTTATGTCGGTTTGATTTTCTGTAGATTTGGCGGCTGATGATGGACCTGTGGTCCGAAACGCGTCCCAAGTAAATTAAATAAATTAATTTGCATCGAAGAAGAGTTATTTCATTTACATCCTTAAATTTGTTGATGCATTATGGATCTAAATCTGATATATTAATTGATTCACTTTCCTTAGTTCATACTAAAAACAGGTCAAATAAAACTTCAACTTGAATACATTCAACTACCACTTGAATATTTTAAATTATAGCCTTAATATTTAAGCTATAGGTATATTAAATTACTAGTAAATATAGTAAGAAAAGCTTACAATTAGCATTGATTTATTTATGTACGCGACTCTATGGTGACGACTCTCTAAGACACCGAACTAGTTTTGCACCGAACTTAATGCTTGTTGATTCATGTAGTAGTTCATAAATATAAACAAGAGTAACATTATAAATGGAATGGAAAATAAAACCTTGTTACACCACGTTTTCCACTAATCTCTTTTGGGCAGATTTATTGGCGGTTCGGGTTAGAAATTCAAGTGCGTCCGCCTGTGGTGGTGCCCTCTGTGTACGGGTGGATCCTGGATGCGCTGCGTTGTGCGTTGGTTCCGTTGGAGGGCGGTACCTGTACCGTTTCGGGGAGAATTTTTTCTTAATTAGGTTCTGGTCGTTAGGAGATGGTGGGCGCGGCTTAATTTCGATCACCGCACTTGGGAAAAATCGGGCTTTCTTTTGGTACCCCAAACGTAGAGATCTGTTTTGTGGAAGCTGGAAGAATTTACGTTGTCCATTGTCTTTGCCATACCACGCGTTTGGGGGTTATCATGATTTTCGCGGTAATTAATGAATTTCTCGCTCCGCCCCGGTTCCCATTAATTTCGCCGCCGCTTTTCACATCTAATGGCTAGGTTTTCGCCCTGATTGAGCCCTTGGACTGCTTTTGAGTTATTTGTGGTGGGGACCATTCCCTATATATAGGACTCCCAAAAAGCGCCTGGGTGAGTCGAAAATCTGTTGCTGTCGAAACTACGGTCTGTGTGTGGGTTTTTTCCCGGGCTTTTCTCCACGTGTTTTATGTCTGGTGACAAACAGGAGGCGAATTTGCGGACACCGCCCTGTGATTAATTTATAAAGTGAAAACCAAGGTGTTTCAACCTCTTGATCAAGAGATTTATTCTCCGTTCCATTTAAAATGAATTGTTGATTGGTTAATATCGCTCCGTAATCCGTTCGATTTCATGTTATTTGAGACATTTGAGTTGTACGTTTTCATTTAAATTGTTGTGTGGATATGTTTTATCAAAGTGTTTTCTTTTTCTTGTAGAAAACGAAATAGATTTAGTTACTTTTAAGGAACTCTCACTGGACAACATTGCGGAACTTATTCCAAAAGTAGGGTTAAGATTAAAATTTTTACGGATCTTCAACGAGTACAAGAAAAGGGAATGTGTAAGCATCATAGAAAGGCAAAACTAACCTACTCTCTACCTTCTATACATATTAACTTCAGGATTGCACTCCTTCTGCTTCGACAAGTACTACTGCAGATGAAAGCCATTCAGAAGAAACATACCCAAACTACCTATTAAAAAGCTTCTATGGAAAAGACCAATGGAATTCTATTAATAATCCACAAAATAAGTTAGAACTTTACCATGTTTTAAGAAGTAGCTGTAAGGGAAAGAGAATACATGCTTACTACAAAAAGCATAACGATCTTCAGCGGTCGCATAGGACGGAGTTGGTTGATTTAATTATTAATTATATTTTTCAACTATCGGAAAGGTATTTTGATTTATTTATTGTTGTACTATAATGTAAAAATCATTTTGAATTTTAGTGTTCAGCTCAGTAATGAGCAATTGCAGTGTATAAGTGATGAAATAGTAAATGTGTTCCCAACGGAAGCTACAGAAACCTATTATAAAGCTTCGGTTCGAAAAGAAAATTCCAAGTACGGGAAATCAGTTGTCGCGAAGGGGAAACTGGTAGACAAATATCGCAATGTTCGATATAAAGTAAGAAAAGGAGGCGTTATTTATTTATTAAATAGTAACAGTAATGAGACGAATAAAACTAATAATACAGGTAAGAATAGCTTTTCTGTAAATTTGAATATCATATATATTTTATAACAATGTTTACTAAATGTCTCAATTTCAGATGATTTAAATAGTAAATTGTGGTTAGCAACGAGATCTGAGCCATGGTCTGAAGTTTTGGAGCACTGGAAAACGACGTTACATCTTCGCCGGCTAGATGTCCAAGAAAGTCTAAATAGCTTTTATAATGAATGGCCTCTCTTAAGGCATACAAATGGCCCATCTCTGGTAAGTCAACATATTTGTAATAAAAGTATATACAAAGCATGGTTACTTGAATTATGTAATTTTTTCGTAGATTGATCTTGATTTCAAAGAAACCTATGACGCTATACTACTCTCTGAAGAGCAGTGGGACGCTTCTATTGGTAAAGTTAAGTTAACAAGAAAGGAACTTAGCACGTGCCGCAAAGAAATAATTAAAAGCGTGGAGGCTAATTTACCTATAAGTAAAATTGAAATATATAACATGATTAAATTGTGTATTAATAGAGCGTTTTTTTAGATTTAAAAACAGCTCTACAATTAGAACTACTGACAAATCTAGTTCCACCAAGGGGACGTGTTCGCAGAGCAGGTGCTGCGAGGAGTCACTGGAAACCCTCCTTAACAGAATCACGAGAAAGCATAATTATTACAGCTCATGTAAGTAAAAGAACAATATTGATTAAGAATAATTAAACTGATGTGTTCTTTTTGCATCAGTCTCCAGCAGATCTACAAGATAAAATTGGTTTGAAACACATGCAGATGCACCACCTTACATTATTGTGTTGATGGATGGACCACAATATGCAGCCAGCTATGTGATTGCAGCAATGGCACAATATAAATTTGACAGCCTGTTTGAAGTTTGTTTTAAGGTATTTCATGTAACTAATGCCGTTTATCCAATAGCTTCAGAACATTTGTGGTACCTTATACAGGTAGGCTTATTTAAAATAAGAACAAAATATGATGCTCCAATACCTTATGTAATGGAAATTTTAAAGAGCATGACACAATGAACTGCTCATATTGTAAAAAATCGTTCACCACTCCTCATCAATTAATACTACATACTACTTATCAGCACTTTAATGCAACTATTTTCCAATGTGGGATAAGTCAGTGCGGTAGAAAGTTTGGTAACAGACATACATTTAGAAAACATTTAATTCATAAATATTTTAAATCTTCAACGCAAACTGTTGATTTTAATAAACATTTTATACCATCTGATAAATACTACCAGAATTGATTCTGTCGGAGAACATATCTTGCCTAATAATTTGGAAGATGATATCTAACCAACTTTAAATTCTAATCGTAATACAGAACTTCCCAATACCCAAACGGCTCAGGAACTATGTATAGCGTTTGCATCTAAACTATATGCTAATCGATCCTTACCAAGAAATATTGCTCAAACGATAATTACAGATGTAACTGATATATTAGATTCCATGTTGTCTTTGCTTAAACAGGAATTAACAACAGATAATATGATAGACAGTATTGATGATACATTGAATAATTACACTAATTTGTTTGACAACCCCAACACCGCGTACAAAAGTATAAAACATTTTGAAAGTAATGATGTTTTTATTAAACCTTGTTCTTGCTTTATTGGTACTCGGCAGGAAGGTGTTAGACAAAATTCACAAGTTACTCTACATGTAAAAAATTGCTCTGTCGAATACATTCCAATGGATACGGTGTTACAACAATTTTTACAGTTACCAGAAGTGTTTGATAAAATTAATGTATCGAAATTATATATTATCATTAGATGACAATGAAATGTCTAATGTAATAAAAGGAAATATCTGAAAGGAGAGCATGAATAAATATAATAATAAACTAGTGGA